>JAFIRS010002134.1:0-249917 GCA_018342105.1 Gonioctena quinquepunctata
CATTTCAAAAAACCCCTATTCATCATTGATTGTTTACATCAACCGAATGCTACAAAATCATCTACAGTGGATATCAAGCTGGAGTTCGAAACAAGAAAAAATAAATTTCAGCCAACACCAAAGTCTATGCACTCATTATACACGATACCTTCTTGACTTACAATGCATTGGATGGCTCTGTTCGTAATTCACTTTGAAATGTTCAATATTTTATTTTTTGTACTATATCTGAATATTTTTAAGTATATCAATAATGTTTGTGTAATGAAAATAAATAAACAAGATTTTGTAAATATATGTTTTATTTCATATCAAATATCTACATGATCATATTCATCATCATATTCATCTATAGTTGATATTTCTCGATGATGTCATCAGGTAGGAATGGTAAAGGGTGTGGAGAAATCCTTCCAGACCCAATTTGATCATTTCTTCACAGAATTGTTGCAAGTTTAAGGCTCCTTGGTTGAATTCCTCACAAATTGTACCCTTGACGTACTTCTCGGATAAAATGTGCACATCTTTGGATTTCATCTTCATCAAGCAAACATTCAAATCATAGACTGGCATGGAGGACATCTTGACTCAAAGCATTCAAGTAGGAGTTCAATCTCTCGATGGCTGTATTGATGTCCACGGCTTCCGTCCAACTTGACTCGAGTAATGCATCCACATATTGAAAACTGAAACGAAAAAAAGAATTGTTAATATATTCCATTGATATTCAAATAATTTTACTTACATCAGAAAATGTGATGCTCCAAATATAGTACTTCTACACTGAATGTTATTTTTTTAATGGAGAAATATCTATATTCAACATAAAATCACTATATCCTAACTATTAACATATAAACAATATTATCATTTAATGTAGTTGAATTCTACTAGAGGACGAGTTCTCAAACTCCCTGCTACTTGTGGACTCTGACCCAAATATGTTATTGTATATTTGAAATCTGAAGCATTTATGCAACTGACATCGTCCGCATTGAATTCATCCGAAATACTTTTGACAACCATGTTTGAATAAAGTATCATTATCATCACTAATGTCATTAGAATAGATTCCCATATCGGGTTATACAAATCGTCATACCAAGTATGTTGAAGCTTTACCGATGGGTAATGATGATATTGGTCTTTGTTCAAAAGCTCCCACCCTCTTTTCAATTATTGAAGAATTGATTCTCTTCAAATCTACAACTTTTGGAAGAAAAGACATAGTAAGACTGTATGAAAAATATAGATTATTTCACCTTATAAAAAATACACTCACTGAATTGAGAAACTTCTCGTACTCTGTATTCACTCTGATGATATTATCTAACATCTGATTTCTCATCAACGACTCCACACATTTTTATAAGAGACATCCCCACCCCATTTCCAGTAGATTGGACTGTGAAGGTCATTACGCATTGAGCATCAACACACTCATCAATACTCGCAGTTCACTCTTAGCTCTCTCACAGGACAAACGCCCTCCTCGCTTGGAGAGTACAAGGATTCATGAAGGTCATGACTACACAGAATATGTATGCCTACACCACAACTTTAGTCAAGGTCAAACAAACATCGAGATAAAATCTTTTGGTTGCCGAAACAATCCCAACATCAAAACTCAAGGTCAAATCTCAAAGCCAAAACTTAATGTTATGAATCTCAAGGTCAAACTCAAGGTCAAAACTGAAGTCGAATCTCAAAGTCGACCAAACCCCATGTCAAAACTCAATGACAAATCTCAAAGTCAAATCTCAAGGTCAAACACACACCACATTGCACACCTGCAACCATTCAAGGTCACACGTGACGTCATAGTGGTGGGGGGAGAGCCAGAACCGGCTTAAATCTCCTACTATTTATTTTTCCAAGAAGTACTATTTAGGATATCATTCAATAGATTGTTCTGTATTAAGCCGTTCAAAACTTAACAAGGGCCATTTTCGTCCGCACTGTATAAAAATGACCATGCTATCTATACCGGATATGGAACATGTGAAATAATCAATAAAACGCTAACAACTTTTGTCCAGTTATGCTGACCACGTGTATTTTTTTTTACCTCGATATCAATCTGTACATCAAGTCAAATTATTATGGGGCATTATTTATGTTAATTTACTTTGAATGATAATGACGTTCAGAAACAAAACATTGCGCGATGATAAAAAAGAATAACTAGCTGATAAACTCCACAAAAGAGCCACGGAAAAATTGAAAACGTGGATAATTGAGGTAGTTGCCGGTGCTTATCAGGTTGCGGAATTTTTTTCAGGACATGTGATGGGTGTATATTTAGAACGAGTAAGGAGTATATTTACATACAGGGTGATTGACACTAACATGCAGAAAATAAAATGGTGTATTCGTCGTCCATGTGGGAAAACCTCTGTTAAATTTCAGAAGAATATGAGAATCTTGTTGTAGTAGGTTTATGTATTTGACTGCGTTAAACTAATTTCAGGGTAGGAAACTTTCAATATACCAGAGTTTACGTAGCAGGAACACTGATATGATTATCGCATATAGTACAGTAAAATGAAAGAAAAATGTGTGAACTTCACCTCTAAATCGACTATGACATCCCTCTTCCTTATCCTGCCTATATGATGTTCTTCCAAGGACCTTATAGAGTTAAATTATTCCCAAACATGCATGGCTACCACGGTTTTCTCACGAATCCTTACAGGGTAACCTTCCGAGGAGCCAGAACGTAAAAAACGCCCAATGTTTGTTTGTCATCTATATATCTATACAGGGTGACCCAGGGTTGAACCGTTAAACGTTTATGATCGGTTTTTTAGGTGAACATTAATATTTTTTTCCTATAAGCATGTGTTCTAACTTGCTTTGTTTACACGGTGTCAGAGTTTTTAGAAAAAATAAGTTTTTTATTAATTACTCAAAAACCTTTCGACTGATTTTGATAAAACTTAGCATTCTTATTTGCGGCTTCTTTTAATGTGATTAGAAAGAAAATAACCCAGAGGGTAATCTAATGATATTAGAAAAAATCATTGTACGTCAGCGTATTTTTGTGTTTTTTTTTAATTAAGCAAATAAAAATTCGATTTTTTTGTCTGTAAAATTTTTTCGTGTCTCGCTTTGCTTTTGAGAAAAAAATTAAAAACCGTTTTTCTGCAACAGAAAAAAAACTCAGATCAAATGTAGCCAGGCACAATCTTAACAACAATTAAACCCTCAATTATTGTTTTTGTCAAAGTTTGACAGCCTGTGACATGTTAATTGATTATTTCCATTTTCAATGCATTTTATCTGCGTTTATGCGTAGTCTGCGGAATCATCATGTCAAGTATTTACAGTACAGCTGAATACGCAGATATTGTGTTTGTTTACGGGTACTATGATGGTAATGCGCGCGCTTCAGTAGTTGAGTATGCCCGTAGATTTCCTCTAAGGAGATTGCCTGACATATCAATGTTTGCCATTACTTTTCAACGTCTGAGAGAAACAGGATCAACCGTATTGCGGTCTCGAAAAAATGGAATCTTCGCACCCCTTCAAAATGAAAGAGGAAAACAAAATATCCTAGAGCATTTTGACGAAATGCCTTCCAGTAGCACGCGGAGATCTTCTTTACAATTAGGATATATGCGGAGCACTGTGTACAGGATTTTAATAGCAGATGGTCGTCACGCATATCATCTGTGGAAAGTTAGACATTTGCTACCTGATGACTTGCCACGAAGAAGATGATTTTCCGAAAGGTTCCTGAGGCAAATAATAAATTATGCTTCCTACTCTCGGATGGTGATTTGAACTGACGAATGAACTTTCACCAGGGCTGGTACTTTAATCAGCATAATGCTCATATTTGGGCGCACGAAAATCCTCGTGCTATAAAAGTCAGCAATTTTTAACATGAATTCCTGTGCACCGTTTTGATGGCATTATGCAAAGACTCGCTCTTCGGTCCATATATTCCGACTCCGCGACAAAAAAATTCAGCTTACCTTGATTTTTTTGAAAATGATTTCGAACCAGTGTAGATGACATGCCTATAAGTAATAGAGTAAACAGATGGTTTCAGTTAGACGGATGTACTGCTCATTACACTTCACCAGTCTGACGATGACTGCACCACTATTTACTGGAAAGAAGGATAGGTCGTGGTCAAGACAGCCTTTTCTTTGGCCTGCGCGCTCTCCTGACTCAACTCCTATGTTTTTTTTTGAATGAGGAACAATGAAAACAAAAGTTCATGCTGAGCCCATCAACGAATGTACTCTCCGGATAAAGATTATTCAAGCAGCACGAGAGATCACACCAGCAGAGTGCCGTGCAGCTGCAGAAACTGTCGTCCGCAGGTGCGAACTTTGCAATGAAAAAGATGGTGGTCATTTTGAGCAGTTTTTGTAAATTTTTGAAAGTTATCCGTTTTCTAATAAAATAAATACATTTGTTCTAATATCAATTAGATAGTTTTTTCCTGTTACATGCAATGAAACGGTTTTTAATTTTTTTCTCAAGAGCCAAAAGAACTGTATTTTAGTATGCTTAATCTAAAAAAATAAGAATTAATGGGATTATTGTTTTCGATGAGATTAGCAACTTCATATTGCGATGTTTATATAGGTGGATTTTGACATCTTGTTAAAAGAGATACCTTCGAAAACACTCTGTATATATAAATATATGAATTTATATAAATGAAAAAAAAATTGACAATGTTTGTTTTTCAAACGTATTTTTTTTCCAGAATCACATAAACGCTCATAGCTAAATGCAGAATAATCATATATGTATAACACAATAATTCAAAATCTTTCGAATACCACGCATCAATATTATTTTCGTTCGACCTGAATAAATTGGAACAACTTCCGAAATTTCAAAATCATGCAAATAATTTTAGAAACAACAAATCGACAAACGTCTATTTCCAGTTTGTATTTTAAAGAAATTGATAATTGACATTCCTGATTTTCAAAAATATATTATTATTCAAAGAGACGTTCACATCCACTTTACTAGATATTGCGATCATTTTCATATTCCTAAAACTAATCGTAGAAGCACAATGTATTTTTCTTTAAAGATTTCATGAATACCTCTTTCAGTTCAGAACAGTTTAGTTCTAAAAAAATCCTATCCTAATTAAAAATCATTGAAATTAAAACAGTGTTTACAAAAATTTAGAAGTAGCTGTCTTGCCTTGTTGGCTAATAATGTATTTAGTTTATTTCCATGTATTCCTGTTAGTTTATGTTTATTGTACCAGGATTCTTGTTTGAATGAAGATTTATCTATGTTGACACAGTTTTTACAGACAAAGAAAATATAGTGGCACTAGCACATACTCGATAAATAAAATTGTGATTCCTTGTAATTCAACTAAACAAATGAAATACCTGATACTATAATGAATAACTTCGTTGAAATATGCTTCCAAACTCATCAATCGATAGAAATAATTCATATTTTGAAGCAAGGCTATTTTTAGTTTTCTCGCTCTATTTTATTATGGGAAGTAATTACAAATTTCTGAACGAATCTGCGTGTCAGTGTTTTTTAAAGCATAAGTACTGAATTACGAAAATAGATAGGATATTAAAGTACTATATTTGAAACTAGTTGACCGAAGTACGAGGGTAGTCCCAGAAGTACCCGACCTAACAAGAAAACACAAACAGATATTTTTATATCTCTACATATTCAATAGCTGCGATATCCTGTTTATAGTGAGAATCGTAGAGCTCCTCAAAATAGCCATCAATCCCAGACTTCACCTCTTTATTGTTGGCAAATCTTCTACCACCGAGTTATTTTTTCAAGTTTGGAAACATAAAATAACGAGGGAACAATTCAATATTCATTTTGGACATTGTGATAATGGATATGTGAACTGGTGCATTGTCTTGATGAAACAACAAACTTTTTTTTTCGCCAAATGCGGCCGTTTTTTCGTTGTTTTCTTTCCGGAAGATAATAACAATTATTCCACGCGCATCCAAAAAAATTTACGTCATGACCTTGCCTGCTGAAAGTGTCTTCGCCATCTTTGGAGCCGATTCTTTCCTTTCAGTCCATTGTTTTGACTGTTCCTACGACACAGGTGTGACCCATGTTTTACCCATGGTTATGAATCAACGCAAAAACTCGGCTTTATAGTGGTGAAACTTCGCCAAACACCCGATTGAAACATCCTCACGACGCTGTTTTTGTTCCATTGTGAGTAATCGCGGCACCCATCTTGCGCACAGCTTTCTCATGTCCAAATTTTCAGTCAGTATGCGACGTTCAGCCTTTTTTGAGATGCCAACCATGTCTGCTAGCTTGCGCATTTTCAGTCGACGGTCATCCAATACTATTTTGTGGATTTTTTCACCATTTCTGGCGTAGTCACCTCATTTGGTCGACCACTGCGATGTTCGTCTTGGCAGCTCGTACGGCCTTGTTTTAACTCTGCCATCTAATATTTTGCTGTTGTGAATGAAGGATCAGACTTCCCCAGAGTAGAAACTAGCTCCGCTTTGATATTGGTTGGACTGAGGCTTTTCAAATGAGAATATTGTATCACAATAAATATAACCAATTTTTTCCATTTTTACAAATACAGTGAGAGCGTTCAACATTGATGGCTGTCAAACAAATACTAAGCAATGTAGCGTTTTCAAACTTAAGTTTTATAAGGATGGTACTTTCTACCACAGTCATTCTTTTCAAACAACAACCGCCATCTATACGTCAGGTCAGGTACTTCTGGGACTTCCTTGTATACCAAACATGCCATGTGTGAGCCTCGACCATCCAGCTGATCAAATAATCTTCCATCCAGATAGGTCTACTTCCCAGATGCAAACATGGACACAGTTTTATACTAGTCGTTACCGATTACCTTTGCAAATTCTGTCTTCTGTTTCAGCTCCGAAGAGCAGTTGCCAAAGCAGTTGTTCGTAATATCGAAAAAAAACAAAATCTTAATTTTGGGAGTTCCGAAAGTTATTATCTGTGATCATGGTGTTCATTATCGCAGTAAGAAGTTTATGCGGCTGGCATAAAAATTTACACCTAATTATAATCTAGTGCTAATCCTACTGAACGTATCAACAAGACAGTCAAGAGAATGCTGGGATGAGAACTTGGATAAAATTGGTTGTACCATCAGAACCTCTAAGCATGAGGTAACTAAGGTAACATTAACTTTGGTCGAAATATGGCTTTCTGGTGGGGATTAAGGTGGAAATGAAACCTCGGTAGTTGAAGAAGTTATGTGATTTGAGCAGGATCGATAGTTGCGGAAAACTTTCTGCTGATGTTCGAAAAAGGTTGGAATAGTCCAATAAAAAAAGTTTTGATAGTCCGTCGACGTAATGTGGAGTATCTTCCTAACCAACCAGTTTTGAGGAGAAATGATGTATTATCGGATGCCTGCAAGTATTTCTCCGAGAAATTGGCTCCAAAATTCATAGGTCCATTGTATATATAGAGGAAATTGTCTCCTTGGACTTATGAACTTCGTGATGGTTAATGTAAAGGGCCTGTGGAATGTCAAGGATCTCAAGCCTGGTTCTGCAGATTCCGAAACTGTACATGATTAGTTGTAGTATTCTAGAGGATACATTTATGGAGTAAATTTCTTGAAGCAAGGGGGGAATTGTTACGTTATAAATTTTGAATTGGTACCAAATGTGCTTATGGTGATACAATTCTCGTAATTAGACACTTCACTCATTCATTTCGTCATTCTCACACTGTATATTTCATCAATCCCGGTCAGAGAGCTGCCAGTGACGTAATATTTTTGAGCGACGTAAATAGTTTTGTTAGTTTGGGCGATTGTCTGTAGATTCTTCCGAAGTTTTGCTCTGAATAGAGTAACGTGGGTGTTTGTTTCGTTTCGCGTCTTGTGCTTGAAACGAAAAGCCAAGTAGGTGCATAGCATTTGTATATTTTGTAGAAGATTAGTCTCGGAATGGCTTATTCGAGAGCGACATCTGGCGAAAGCAACATATTTGGGTGATTTCCGTAATGGGAAAAAGATTCGAGGCAGCCGAGAAATAAAACATTTCGGTTGTATAGGAAAAATATAAATAGTGATAGTTTTTTTGGATTTTGCATGGACAAATTTTGAGATTACCGCTATCCTTCAGGGAATAATATTGTCACCCACCAGTGATAGAACTTAATCAATTGGATGTTTAGTGAGATAATTGGTTATCGATCATGGAGCCCTGGGGCAACTCTATGACAATTTTTACTTCATTTGAATAATGAGAATAGTAGAAATATATCTTACAAAAAAGCAACAACAAGATTTTAACGATAAATAGAAGAAATAAAGGGGTTTAAGATATTCTCTTTTCGTTGAGAATGACTCATCATGGAATGAACAGTTTGGAAGCAAACGAGTGTCAAACATTCTTGTTGTTATTGTGAATACCAACATATACTTTGAAAGTGCAAATCGGCACCCGTATCATAAAACTCGTGAAATACATAAATCACTGTTTCATAATGTGTTACGGTTTTTCTTGTCCGAGTGAAAACTTTCTACTTCTGAAAATTGTTTAATTTCAATTTACAAAAATATGCAAATTCAACTAATAAAAATCGTTTACGAAATACTTTCCTTCAAACTCGAAGGACGAAAACCCAATCGATAATCTTTGTGAGATTTGGAGATTTATTGAGAAGAAGATAACCGTGGTTGTGGGTATCATCCTTTAATATTTTTTAAAATTTCAATTGATGCAGTCGATACCAGATGAAAATCCAAATTAGAGCAAACAAAAGACACTCACTTCACTAAATGATTTTTACTAAACTGGGTTCATAAAACCAAGACACGTGTTTCACTACACAATAGCTTCTTCAGATGGAGATACTACGTGTCGTGGTTTTGTGAACCCAGTTTAGTGAAAATAATTCCGTGAAATATGGGTGTCTTTTGTTTGCTTCAATATATTTAATTCTTTTTAGTCTTGTATTGTGTTGATGACTCACTAAAGTGTGATTGTTTTTACGTTTGAACTGTCCAATAGCCGCCTTTATCAAGTAGGTTTGCCTCAGATCCAATATTTTCGTTTATTCGAATGATTGGTTTCTTGGGTAACGGAGAAGTTAACTAAAAATTATCTTCGAAACTATTTTTGCAGGACATTCAAGTACTTTATATGGTTATATGCCGCTGTTTCCCATGCTAAAAATGAAATTTCCAATTTATGGGAAACATTTTCCATAATCTCTTTGATTCCTGATCTTTTTTAATTTTATTTTATGGTCATACTTTCATTGTATCCACTGTGTGTAAAATATACACAAACCTTCGCGGTCTCAATATTCCTTTTATTCTACTTTTTATTTTTTATACTTTATATAATGTTCCAGATAATTTTCTGTATTTGGCAAGTGTTTGCATAAGTGTCAGCATACGAGTGTCATTATACGCAAGTTTTCGGAGATATACCAAAAAATGTTCAAAATAACGAGATTTTTCATCTAAAAACTAACATATGTATATATGTTAACTATCCCTCCACCATGTTAATGTATATTGAGTAGGAAATTCCCTTCGACAAGCTCCTCGAGAGCTTAATTTGGAATACCATTTCTATCACACAGTCCACGGATAGAACGTACAGTTTGTTTGATATGGATATTCAATTTCAGATGGTCGTCGAAGTGGATACCCAGATACTACACTGGTTGTTTGATCCCAATTTTAGGTTTTAGGATTGTCAATTTTTATTCTATCGTAGGTCGGTAGTTTACTGAGCAGTTATTTTGAAGTCAGTAATATTTATGTTAATTCATGTTAACTAATTTTTATTTTATTCAAATTTGTAGTAAATATAAATAAGTTCAGGATGCTGTATCCGTTATAAAATGGCATTATACACTGCCTAATTGCGCTAATTGCGCCCTAACGGATGACGCCTAGTGATGGATCTCTACGTAAATAAGAGGACCCTTTGACATCGAAATCATCTGCTTTTACGGAATATGGATATCCTCTTTGATTTCCCAGATATTTGCCCGCGGAGTTTTATATGGGACACCCTTTATATGTATATATTCGTGTATATATACATATATATATATATTATATATATATATATATATATATATATATGTACTTAATAATAATAAAAGATTTATTGAGCAGTACTGAAAAATAATAACAGGTACAGCACAAAAGGTGGAAATTTGGCTGAAGCCGTTCTTCCATTCCCGTGAAGCCGTTCTTTCCCTTATTATTCACAAAAAAAAGATGGAATGTTCACTTACACATTCTTATATAAAAGATAAATACAATAAATATACATGGTAAATAAGAACAAATAAAGGTGGTTCAACTTTGTTCGATTAGATTCGATTCTGAATCTCGAAAATTAAATATTCATTAGTCCTATGTAGAGATTCAATAGCCTAGAGGTGCATTTCAATGAAAAGCTGCCCTAAAAACTTTTTTGTGAGATGCTGAGGAATTGTGAAATTATTAACCCTAACATTAACATTGTGAACAGAGGATATATTTATCAATAGAGTGTATAAGTAGGTTGGTATTTTGGAGAAGAACAATTTGTGCAAAAAAGATAGAAATAAATATGTTACCCTACTATCGATTTTCAGTAACTCTAATCTGACAAAACTGTGGAGTTACGTGGTTCCTATATGGGATATTGCATGAAAATCGTGAACAGGCGTTTTGTAATTTCTGATGTTTTCCCAGTTGAAGCTGGTTAAAAAAAGAAATAAACCATGCAGCAGTAATCTTTATGTGGAAATATCAAATATTTCACCAATTTCAGTTTGATAATTTCGCTCAATTGATATTTCAGATGATACAGGGACTTCAACTTGAAAAAATATAATTTAGAGATATGGTTTACATGATCATTGAAAGTGAAACGATTATCAAAGTACACCCTGAGGTTTTTAGCTGAGGGGACCCATTGAATAGGCAAGTCATTCATCATGATTTCGAAGCTACATATGGATTCTCTTCGTTTTTCTGGGGCAGTGCATAGTACCACACGTTTTGTTGGGATTGATCCTCAAACCATTCTTAGTACACCATATATATATATATATATATATATATATATATATATATATTTCATCTAGATCAGAATTGATGGCTGTCCTCGACGTTTGACTCACACGCATAATGCACTTGCATATCATCAGCATATAGGTGAATTTTTGAGGAAGGTATCGATTGGGCAGATCAAATATGAATATTGAAAATAAAAGCGGACCACGTACACTACCTTGGGGAACCCCAGGAGATGTGGCTCTGTAATCGGAAATCAGATCATTATCGATTTTAACTCTTTATAACCGTCCATATAGATAGTCAACAAACCAAGACGAAGCGGCCACACTGAACCCAATATAATGTAGCTTTGCCAATAAATCGAAATTCACTAAATCAAATGGTTTGCTTTGATCCAGTAGTATTGAAATTGTACTACGTGACTCATCCAGTGCAGTAGCGCTATCGTCCACTACTTTCAACAAGGATGTGTGTTGTTGCTGTAATTTTGCCTGAATCACGATTGAACGACTGGTAGTGATTCGCTATCATATAAGTAACCATGTATATTTGCATTCTTTCGAAAAGTTTGGCAAATACAGACAGAATACATATGGCCTCAAATCGTTGAAGGTTGATGGGTTAGTTATTTTAGGTAGAGGCAGAACGTCTACAGATTCCCAAATTGTAGGAAACACAACCTGATTCAAGGAATAATTGAATATGTTCCTTATTACATCTATCTATACTTATCAATCGAGGTTTAGATCGTCAAAGAAGTTTCACTTCTGTCACGTGTAGGTACTGAGTTGCACGCGCTCTTTTTTTTAATAGTTATTGAGGAATTTTTACTATTTCACTTCATTTTTCTAATATGAAAAATAATTTGGAAAATATGGATATAAGTATGAAACGCTGAATTGTGTAGTGAAACTCTATATCTGATGCGATGAAAGATTTTTTTGCAAACAAACTTCATTGTTTTCGGCGTAGGGTATCAATTCAAACACAATGAATCCCGCATTTCGAACAATGCGACTAAGAATACACGAACATGCATAATAGTTATTTATAAATACTAAATATTATCATAGGTACTACTCGTAGACACACCAACTGATATAAATATTATTTCCACTGCTTGGGTAAACATGGATAAGCATTGATACCGCCAAGAGCGCCCATTATTTCATTGAAAATATTTTTCTTGATGGAATAAGTCGTTGAATAAGGTTCTTGATATTTGACTTGGTTTCATCGTGTTTCAATCACTTGAAAATTGCATACGGTAATAAATCAATGATTAAGTTGTCTTTTCATTAACTTTCTACTTGAAATTGCTCCATTTCTAACACTATGTTTAATAAAACAAAAGACATTCACTTCACTAAATGATTTTCACTAAACTGGGTTTACAAAACCACCACACGTGTTTCGCTATACAATAGCTTCTTTAGGTGGAGATAATACTAACTCAACAATGTATCTGGTAGAATAACCAAGGCAGGTAGTGGTAGGTATACAGGGTCACTTACGGTCCATGGTAGATTAGACGTTTACGGAGAATGGGACAAGGGATTCTTTTTAAATTTTGGTTTATTGGGTAATTATTTCTGCTCTATCGATCTAAAATCTTTCAGCGCTGCAGCGTTGCCGCTCATATTAAAAAGTGGCAACAATTTTGATATTTTAAATCAGACATAATACAGTGAGAACAATGAGTAAGAACAAGTGTGAAGTGATATTACAGGAAATAAAATAATAAGAAAACACAGTGATGTAAGTCAATATGAATTATCAATAACACAATGTCAAGTGGTTTCTAATAAATCTCGTTTACTGAGAGAAGACTTGATTGAGGGAAGACTTGAACTGCGCGGAGCCCACTAAAAAGTCCAGAGAAGTAGAGTTTGCTAGTATAGATGTTCTTATAATGTAATAGTTAACAGCTAGATGTGTGGAAAGAGTTGCTTAAACATGTCAGTCTGGATGGAGCATGAGAGCTGATTTTCTCGATTAGATCGGGACATGAATGTACATATTTTATCAGATGGTAGAACATTGTGAGATTTCTTTTTTTACTAGCGCACAGGCTTTCGATATTCAATTCGTTTCCAAGATCTTTGTAGCTATAGTCGTGATAGTGTTTCTTAAAGGCTATGTACCTTAGAAATGCATGTAGAACTTTTTCGAGTATATGTATATGGCTATTGTACTGGGGGGACCTTACGCAAGCAGCGTATTCCAAATGAGGGCGGACTAGTGTACAGTAGAGTAGCTTGATAGGGTGTATCGAAGTGAACTCTTGAGTACATCTTTTAACAAAGCCAAGCATTTCAAGTGCTTTGGAGGAGATGTTTGATATGTGACAGTTGTAATTGAGGTCAGAAATCAAAAGAATGTCCAAGTCCTTGATGTTTTGTACTGATTGAACATTGGATTCTTTCATTTTGTACGGATAGGAGATTTTGTTTCTCGATCGGCAAAAAAATACAATGAAGCACTTTGGCGAGTTCAAATTCATGCAGTTTTTGGTGCACCAATCGACCAATTTATCCAAGTCGGATTGTAGTTTGTGACAGTCGGTGTCGTTTTTGACAATTGAGTAGAGCTTTAAGTCGTCGGCAGATAAGAGGAACTTCGAGTGGCAAAAGCACTCACAAATGTCGTTAATGAACAGAATGGGCCCCAGATTTGGACTGAGATCCATTGACCTCAACTATCTGTTTTCTGTTTGATAGGTAACATTCGATCCAGTTTGAAAGTGGACCGTGTAAGCCGAGTTTCTCCAGCTTATGCACTAGTAGTCTGTGATTTACCCTGTCGAATGCCTTGGAAAATCCGTGTAGATAGTCAACCTGGTCTAAGGCATCTGAGAGAAAATCGTTATAAGTTAGGAGGTTTGGTTCTGTGGATTTGTGTGGTTGGAAGCCAAATTGTTGGTCTATCAAAAAGCCTTTTATGGATGATGTTGAGAAGTCACAAACCAGTGATTCAAAGCTTTTGGTATACAGTTTGATATACTTATAGGTCTGTAGTTTGTGACCAAGCTCGTGTCTCCAGATTTGTATGATGGAATTGAAAACCTCATTTTCCAAAAGTCTGGGAAAGAGCCTTTTCAAAGTGAGAGGTTGAAAATGTAGAATAAAGGTCTGGCCAAGTTGAAGCTACAGTATTTATTGCAGTTTTCGCTTTGCTATTACTTCCCGAATATTTTTGTATGATACTTTCCTATACCTATCCCCAGCGGTTTTCGAACAATTAATTGATTTCCTTATTTTTAACATAGCTTCACTTAAATATTTATTACTGCGGTTTTTATATTCGTAGAAAGCTGAAATTTTGGGAGTGGTTTACCAATGCCCGGTGTTATAGTTATATCCTATGGAATTTTTTCTTTTTCAAACACGGTCGTTCAACATTTGTGATTTTACCGATAGACACAAAAATGATAAATAATGATTTTTTGAATGGTACACACCCTGAATATTATCAAATATACTGAAAGACAATTGAAGTTCCTTCCAAATGATGTATCATGTTCGTATCTAAATAATCAGGTTTCCGAAATAAAAGCATTATTTTGCCATATTTTATATTAGGTAGCTATGAAATGTCATGAAACATGTCATTATGCAAATTTGACAATCAGTGCAGTAATAATAAAACGTTTGCGCGTTCATTAACAAAAATTTGATCTGAAAAGAAACAAAATGGAAGGCAATACATATTCAAATGAAGTTTTGATGAAATTGTTCATTCTTCATGGTGAATATGATCAAATTAGAGCAAAAATATGCAGAAGGTTCAATGAAATGTACCCCGATTTAAAACCAATGAACGACAGAAAATTTGTACGAATACAAAATAATTTCATCAGTTATGGATCAAAACTGGAAGCGAAACGAAATTCATTAAACTAATAAAAAACAATTTCCATCAGGTAAAATAACAAATAACAGAAAATGTTCACAATCATTGTTGAAAATGACCACCGTTGGTTTCCAAACATGTTAAAATCCGGATACTTGTAGAAAGATTTGTGGCCCTCCTTATCTCATTGGCATCTAGCTCCTCGATGCAACTGATTACTCGTTGGCGCAGGTACTGGGTATCGATTTCATGTAAACTTCCCTTTTCAAATTTCCCCACAAGTAAAAATCAAGTGGCGTTAGGTCGGGTGATCTCGCAGGCTAATTCCAAGGTCATAAACGTCTTCGAACATTTGGAACCATTCCCATCGAGTTGAAACCAAAAGGTACGATACTCCTCTATTGAAAGATTATCAAAAAAATTGTTCACTGCCGACCTTAGATTTTCGAGATATTTTTTAGAATTTAATGGTTTATCGTGAATGAGAAATCTTATTTGGTTACCTTTCAGAAGGCAAAATACGTTAAATCTAAACTTCTCCTGAAATCCCATTTCCTTGACAATAGGTGCCTTCCCTGGAAAATTTAGCTTTGTCTGTCCAAACTATTTTCTTTAAAAAGTTAGGATCTTCTTGGGTGCAGATCAGAATGGTTTCACAAAAGTGTATCCTATTTTGTGAACTTCTGGTTTCAGGGTTTGAACTTTCTCAAACTTGTATGGGTGCATGTTATGATTATGAAGGATCCTTTGAACAGAAGGAGGAGTTAGGCCTAAATATTTTCCTGCAATTTTGATGAAAGCTTCGGGATATGCGTGAAAGTATGATGTTGTCTTCTTTTGAAGTTGCAGGCCTCGATAAATATCGTTTCGCTTTCAGTTTTGACTCATAACTGATAACATTATTTTGTAATCGTACAAATTTTCTCTCGTTCATTGGTTGTGAATCGGAATACATTGCATTGAACCTTCTGCATCTTCTTGTTATAATTTGATCACATTGACCATGAAGAATGAAAACTTTCATTAAAACTTCATTTGAATAGTTATTGCCTTCCAGTTTGAGTCTTCTCAGATCAAAATTTCGCTAATGAATGCGCAAACGTTTTATCATTGATGCACTGATTGTCTAATTTCCATAATGACATGTTCCATGACGTTTTATACAAAATATGGCAAAATTATCCAATTTTTATAGAAACTTTCTGAAACCTGACTAATTAGGTGTAGGAACATGATATATAATTCGAAAGAAACTTCAATTGTTTTTCAATATATTCGATAATATACAGGGTGTTCCTTAAAAAAATGCACTTTTTGCCAATTTTGTATCTATCGGTAGAATCACAAATTTTGAACGACCCTGTATAATGGAGAAAAATTTCCTACGACATAACTGATATACAGGACCTTGGTAAACTACACCCAGCTTTCTACGAATCCAAATACCGTACTAATAAACATTTAATTAAAACTATGTTTTGCACAAAAAATACAGAAATAAATTAATTCTGGAGCAGCAGAACTAATTACCCAATAAACCAAAATTTCAAAATAATCCTATGTCCGACTCTGCATAAACGTCCAACCCACTATTGATGTGGGTGACCCTGTATAAATTTAATTAGGAATATTAAGGATATTCGAATAGGACGGAAACTAAGTAGAACGGGGATTATATCAATTACCTGTTTAATCTCCATTAAAACAAATTCAACAAAGGAGAATTATTTAAACGAATCTGGTCATATTGCGACATTAATTAATTTCTAAACTTTCTGGAAGGTCGAGTTCAAAACCTTTCTTTTCTATATGTAATATTTCGAAATCGTTAACAAAACAATGTTTTTCAGTCAAGTGAGTAGCAGAAGTTGAATTTGTTTTTCCGTTGACGAAACAGTTTCTATGTTCTGATAATCGGTTTTGAAATGTTCTGCCTATTTGGCCTATGTAAAAACTTGCACAGGTGCCACAAGTTGATTCATATTGTCCAGATTTATCGGATTTCTCAGTTTTGTCTTTATTCTTCCAGTTTCCACAAAGCACACTAGGATGTCATCCACAAACCTGTACTAGTACAAAAAAAATTCAATTAAAGGATTGTTGTGAATGTCTTCTTCCAAGTTTTTCATGAATATTTGGGCTAAAAAACTCGGAATTCACACGGCAAAACGGAATGAGTTGATTGAAGCAGATACTTTCGTCATGGATAAACGATAAAATAATTTACTTGGGTCAAGTGAGTCTTTTCGGTCACATATCACAATATCTGGTTCAGTAAAAAAATCTGTTTTTTTTTCATCCCCATACTTCTCCCTTCAAGAGATTAACCGTATTACCAAAAATATGGAATGAAAGTATTAAATGACCATCGTGAATATTTGTATACCAATCCAATACAGGACGATCACTTCTGAACTCTAATACATACATCTGTATTCAAACATTGAATGCAACGATAAAAAACAAAACAAAGGACAATCATGAATTATAATTAAAATTGATTTCAATAAACTAATGCAGTCCAACTAGAAAAGGAATCGGATTGGTGATATTCAATATTACATTAATCGAGTCATAGAAAGAAATGATTCTAACTTTTTCCATCTTTGCAAAGTGAGATTGCTTCTTGAAAATGTGTTTCCCATTTCTTCCGGTCTTCCTGATGATCGTGGAAGCGTGAAATAGATTTTCGTCGACAAAAATGTATTGAAGACCTAGTGAATGCGATGTCTCTCCTGCGTCAATGTTACGAATGATTTCTGGTGAGTACTCTCTTTTGGAAAACATTCTTCTTTGCCTCATTCATCTTTATGAGTTCTTAATTAAGACTGGAATAGAAAATCAAATAACTATCTGAATGAAAATGCAAATTTTCAATTTCAGATTTTTTCTTTTGAGTTAGGGCCTTTTCAGAATATTATCAGATGTAATTCAATGTCCAGCGTGGCTTTAGCCGGGGAAGTGTTGTTTTGTAGACATTCACAAAAATTACTTCATTTTAATTGGATTTTTCAATTCACAGAAAAATCTTTCTTCAATATTCAATTGAGAATGTTTCCCTTTTCAACATGAATACCCCACAAGAGGTTATCTTGACGATGGAAGATAGTGACTAAAGTTTATCTTTCAGTCGCAGATGATTCCACATCTGATTTTATGAACATCCTGTTTATATTTTCAACAAATCAGTTTTCATACATTTCGTTTCCTGTATACTAGTTTGTTTTCTTCTTGTTTCATAACGGTGACTAATAGTTTTTACTAGGTTTTTTCTCAGATTATAGGTGAGAAGAGAAAAACCGAACAATTATCTCATATTGTGGAATATTTTACGCTGCTCATAAAGAATATCAGTGGGATAGTTTCTTGGTTTGCCATTAATCATTTTTACAGCCCATTTTTGTTTCAAGGATATTTAGATGTTGATTGTATACTCCTCCCCATCTTATGATCCCGTAACATAATATTTATTGAACAAATGAGAAATAAAGCGTTTTTAAATGTATCTAGGTACATCTTTCCTAAGATTTGGCCGAACTCCCCTTATTTTTCTTGCTATGCTGTGCTGTGTTTTATATCAAGAGTGACGGTCTGTTTCGGGAATATTGTCAATTGTTAAGGGGCCGGAGTCAGGCAGGTTATTTCGGTATGAGGGGCATGTAGAAGGTCTTTGGTGGGGAGGTTATTGTCGAACCAGTACTTTATCTTTTTGAATTACTCCTCTGCGGCATTTTCAACGATACCCATTTTTTCCGGTAAATAATATGGCAGTATCATCAGCGAAACTGATAATGCTTCCATTTTCTATCCGCCGTTCTAGAAGGTCATTAATAAAAGAGGAATAATACTGGTCCTGAGACGGTACCCTGAGGAACACCGAGTTCAATTTGCTTGCCTTCACTCGTGAATTCATCGATCTGAACATACTAGGTCCTATTTGATAAATAGCTCCTGATCAAATTATGGATATTCCCTCTCAGTCCATAGCAATTTAACTTTTCTAGCAGCTTTTGATGACTCACTGTGTCGACGGCCTTCGCTAGGTCTACAAAAACACAGAGAGCAAGAATTTGTTCATCTAATGCAGTATAGATGTTTCTGGTTAATTCAGCTATTGCATCATTCGTTGATTTTTCATTTTGGAACCCATATTGACATTTAGAGAGGACATTGAACCTACTAAGGAAACTATGGATTCTTATTTCAATAAGGTGGGGAGAGGAGGGTAAGATGACGAATGGGGCAAGATGACAAATTGCATGTTTTATTGTTTTTGTAATAGCTGACAACATCGGACTTTCCTATATTCGACCTTGTATCACGTTATGTTAGTTCCATGAATGCGGCGCTCTGATGTTCACAGGTTACAGAATCTCGAGCGTCAGTTACTAAATACTGTGGGTAAGTTTGCGAGTATCGGAAATAAGGGAATTTCGACTATTAGTAAGTACTATCTACATACAGACCTCACAGTATTCAACTATGCCTCTTTCTACTGCAATCGCATCAGTTCAGTACCACCATACCTATTCAATTTTTTTTCAATGGCATTTTCTAAGCAGAATGCTATGGTGGGGCAAGATGATTCGGGTAAGATGACGAATCCGTCACCTTGCCCCACTCTTTTCAGAACATATATAATTGACATTGATAAAAGAGCATTTGGTCTAACAAGAATGCAATGTAGGCGCTTAGTATATGATTTTGCAGAAGGCAATGGTATACCACATCGGTTCAATAGGCAACTGAAAATGGCTGGCAAGGACTGGCTATTCAATTTCATGAAGAAAAACAAACTGAGCTTGAGAAAACCAGAAGCCACTTCAGTGGCCGATTGATGACATTCAATAAAGTGAATGTAGATGCTTTCTTTTCTACATTGAGAGAAATACGACAGAAAACACCATATGAGCCACACCAGATTTTTAATGTAGATGAAACTGGTATCTCAACGGTACCAACAAAATTGCCTCAAACTATTTCTCCTACAGGAGCTCGGCGAGTTTCGAAAATTGTGTCAGGCGAGAGAGGTAAAAATGTCACTGCAGTATGCTGCATGAGTGCAACAGGAAAATACATTCCCCCATTTCTAATTTTTCCCAGGAAGAGGATGGAACCAGAATTGATTCAAGAGACTCCAGTAGGGACTGTTGGATTTTGCAGTGATAGTGGATGGATGACAGCGGACCTGTTCCATAGCTATATGCAGCATTTCGCAAAATATGCCTCACCTAGTGAAGTCAATCCAATACTACTTCTACTTGATAATCACGCAAGTCATATCAACTTGAAAGTTATCAACTTCTGTCGAGAAAAAAATATCACTTTATTAGGATTTCCCGCTCATACGAGTCATCGTATGCAGCCCTTAGATGTCTCTCTTTATGGACCTCTCAAAACATATTTTTCTCAGTTCTCTGATGATTTCATGGTATCAAATCCTGGACAATTAATAGCTGAAAAAGATCTAGGTATAATATTTGGAAAAGCTTACGCAAAAGCTGCAACTTACGAAAATGCTGTCAAAGGATTCGAAGCTTGTGGAATTGAGCCATTTAATTCTCAGTGTTTCTCAGATGCAGACTTTGCCGCCTTTTCAACCACCGATAGGAAGTTGGAGTCAATAGAGCCACCAAAAGAGCTACCCAAGGAACGACAACTTAACCAGGCTGTACAGCCAGTTGAAGTGATTTCTGAAATTTCGCGAGGAGTGGACCAAAATAATGATGTACAGGATCGTCCAAATAATGGTTCGAAAACTTCATCGAAAATAATCAATCGGAATAATAATGACACTCAACATAATTCGAATAACAATAATGAACCGGTTGCAAGCTGTTCGTTTACCATCGAACCAGAAGAATAAGACAAAAAGCGCCTTCTATGGTGCACACCTGTCAAAGATTATCTGGAAGAAAAAGGAGCAAACAAAATTGCATTACAGAAAAAGAAAGAAGAAGTCGAGAGAAAACGTGAAGCAAAGAAGAAACAGAACATGGAGAAAAAAAATCTGAAAAAAGTTGAGAGGAAAGTGTTCGATAGCAAAGGGGGTAAGAGCTCTGATTCCTCAGATTCTTCACTATCAGAACCCAATTACATTTCGACCTATAATGAGGATTCTAGCGAAGGAGAAAATGAAGACGCACATTGTGTTTATTGTTCTCAGCAGTATAGCACTGATACTTCAGGTGAACCATGGATAAGATGTATTAGGTGCCTTGAGTGGGCTCACCAGAAATGCTGGGGAGAAAAGGACTGGAAAAAATTTGTTTGTGATAACTGCCTTTGAGTTGTCATCTTGCATCACCCCAGTTTCATCTTGCCCCACCCCAGTTTCATCTTGCCCCATATCGGTTATCATCTTACCCCACTAGTTGGGTAAAACGACGAATATGTCTTTTCTTTTGTTAATGAAAATAATGAAGTTTTCGTTGAAGAGTTGTAAATTTTTTTCATATGGAATGTTTACATATATAATGTAGTTTATTTTGTATTGAACCTGAGTTTGAATCATACCTATATTTGGAAAATATATCATTTTCTGATTAGCATCGTCATCTTACCCTCCTCTCCCTTTATATTATTTTTAGCTATGTCTTGTTTCTCTCCACTTTTGAATATCGACCTAATTATACCTTCAGGTAATCAGGAAAGACGCCCGTTTCAATAATCTTGTTGAATATCAACACTAGGGCTATTTCATTTTGAATCTCTTGCAATGTTTCGGCCTTGACTTCATCGATGCACGGCGTTTTTTGATTTTTTAATGAAGTTATCATATTTTTTACTTCAGTTTCATCAGTCGGAAATAGTTGCATGGTTGCTGTTAGTCTATTGATTTGTGGTTGAAAATTCAAGTCTGTTTCAATTTGTTCTGCACATTTTTTACCAAGTTCGCTATAGTACTTGACGAAAGAGTTTGCTAATACCTCGTATTTATTGTCTGTCAGTTAATTTTTTTCAGTTTTTATAGATATTACAAGTATTTTGTTTTTGTTTTTATTGCACAATTCTTTTACTGTTTTCCATAGATTTTGGGAGCTGTTTTCATCCTTTTTGATTTCCTGTTTTAATTATTTTTTTTGCATTTTTTGATTTATGATTTTTTTGTATTGTTTATTTTTTCCTTTTGTCATCCATTTTTTTCTCTTCTTGTTTTTATGTTTTGCTTTTATTAAAGAAGTATTTTTTGTTATAAGAGTCTTCAGTGTATTCACGAATGTTTTGAACATTCATGTCTGTTAGATCACTATCCCATTTTTCCTTTGTCAAATCATTCTTCAGTTTATGCATTTTATATGATTTTGTGTGTATTTATTTTTTGATATTCTTATAATAGTATACTATATCAGTTTGATATAATATTTGACAATGGAACGATTGTTTTCTTTACATAGTTCTTGGAAAATATAAATTAAAACTACCCTATCAACATTTTATATATTTTCAAAGGTTGTTATTTTCAACTGTTCCGTGAAAAATATCGGCTTAATATTCTCATTAATTTTTCGTTGATTCTTCGGTCTTAGCAAAGAATCAAGCAGAACGAAGTACACACTGATTCAGCCGTTGCTTAAGTTTTGCTTAAGATTTTTTATGTCTGGGTTTTGCACTCCATTTGGTGAAAACTACCCCTATTATATAGAACAAGTTATATCTCAAATGAACAAGAAAATGTACAATATAGAAACAGACAAAGTAACAGTAATCAAAATTGCAACGTTCAGTAGCTTAGTGGTAAAAGTGTCTTTAAATTGTTGTGTCTCAATGCCGAGGGCTCAATATCGGAGACATTTTTTTGAAGACTCACAAGATTGATTTCGGATTCTAGTACAAAAAGTTCTCAAATAGTATGAATTTTCATCAAAACAGAGTTTTGCAAGAGCAAATTCGAATTATGTATAGCGTTATGAAAATATCCGAAACACGATTATGATAGTCAATACCATTATCATAGTGTCAAAAAACTGCCAAAGTCTTAACATATAGTTTTCCTAGTCGCTATGCTGCAGTTTTTTGTTTCGCTTCTTATATCCAAATATGAACAAAGTTCTCCCAATGAAACAAACAAATTCACCAAACTTGTTACCGATCTCCAACAAAATCCTTAAGAAGGCGGTTCTAGATGGATAACACATTTCTATTGGATAATCTCAGCGGAGCTTCGCACAAATCCGGACTAAGTTGTTAGCTAATGACGTTTGCGCGCCTGTTAGCAACTCCGGATTCAGGATTCCGGGACACTATTGACCCGTGGGCGCAACCTATGTGGAATCTTTTCTTGATACAACTTACACGCAGATACGATCCGGATTAACGCTCACACCCAACGAAAACGCCCAGCGTAACGATAGGTCCCGGCATGATTACATTCAGATAGCATTACGAACTTATTTTCTCAATATGGGATCATACGTTGTGGTGTTCTTTGGACAAATGAAATCATTGCAAAATATCCATTTTTTGTATACGTTCCACAAAATGCCTACTTTGGATACTGAAAAGAGTGCGCAAAATGCCACTTCAACGTACTTAGAGTCATTGTGGCAACACTTTGACGGACTAGAATTTGTTTATTCAGAAAACTTATGATTATTATCTTAAAAATATTCCAGTAGACATAATGAACTATATATTATTTGAAATTTTTTAGTGACAGCATTCGTTTTCTTCGAAATATTCTTTTGGAATCAATGCAATCGCTCGCTACATTTTTGCACAGCTTCCTCACACTACCGTATAGATGGTAATCGAAATTGTATATCATAATGCAAGAGTTCTTTTGATTTATCGCCGATTTTGAAGGAGTAATGATGAAACTAAAAACAGGATTTATGCATGCATGTGTCTGTCCGATCTTTGCAGGAATTTGCACCTAAACCAATGGAAATTTGGTACATAGATAGATATATATTTATTTAACTACTTTATGTAGAGGATTACATTTGTAACAGCTCTAAAGTTTTGATTTACAGCAAACAGGAAGAACATTAAATGTAAATATTAAAAATTAAGTAGGATGCCTCGGTTCCCTTATGAAGTTCTTTGATCTTGTGCTTTACTTGTGGAGATCAGCATTAACTGTATAACGTTTTTATTTTTATGAATGTGGAAGAGAGTATGAAAAAAATGTATAGGGTAGGAACAGGCATGATTCTATATTTGACAAATAATATTGGCCGGCAGTAATTCATATATTTTGCGTTGGTTATAAGTCATATAGCATTTTTCTTTATAATTCAAGCCTTCTCAGAGTGAGCAGTGTTTCCCCAGAGCATAACACCATAATTCAGATGGGACTGTATTAATGCATGGAAGGCATTCAGCAGTTTTGCGTTATTCGCGAATCCTTTCAGTTCACGTAATACAAAGATATTTCTAGATTTTTCTTACACATGTTATCAACATGTGGGCACCAACTGAGCTTATCATCCAGGGTGATTCCAATGAAATTTACCGTATCTCCCTTAGCAAGTATATTTATTTGAGAAGTTCACTTTTTAAGTTTAGTTCTGATTCACACCGAGGAGGTTGTTCTTGTACCAGTGATGCGCCAAGTTTTCTATTTCATCTTCTATATTTTGGAGAGTTTGTATTTCCGAACCTCTGTTGATCAATGTTGAATCATCTGCATACATGACTATTCTGTTTGGAAAAAGGTAAAAAAAGAGATCGTTTATGTAAATTATAAAATTGAGCGGTCACCAAACCGATCTTGTCCCATATTTCCCCATATTTCATTTCTCGTATATTAGATTTATTCCTGTAGGATTTGATGAGACTAAGTGGTAATCATGATATTCCAGCCTATTGATTAGAAGATCATGGAAAACACATTGGAAAGCCTTGCTGAGGTGTACCAAGGTAATTGAAGTGTAGATTCCGTCGTCAAGGCCATCGACTATGCTTTTCACTACATTATACATGGCATCAAGTGTGCTCAGGTGTTTCCTGAAACCGAATAGGCACTTATGTATTAGGAAATAATTTTCAAAAACATTCATTAGGCGATTTTTTATTATTATTTCTATTATTTCTCCTATGATTGGTATTAAGGAGATTGGACGATAGTTGTCCGGATTTTCTGAGTTTCCTTCCTTGAAACTCGATGACTCACGCAATTTTCAAAGACTCTGGAAATATTCCAGTGCTAAAGCACACATTTATGAAAGTGGCAAATGGATTTATATTTATGTTAGCTGCTTCATTGATTATAGGCAAATTCATATCGTAAATATGGAAGCTATTCATGAAAAATGTAACATTTGATGATGGCGCGTTTCTTAAAAACCCCATAGGGTCAGTATCACTTGTCAATGATATTTCTAGCAACGGTTGTAATATAATCCACAAATCTGTCACAAGATATCACTCATTCATTTTTTGGGGAGTTTGAGTTGCGTTCATCTATAACTATTATAAAATTGTAATTGTCTGTTTGTTTGTTCGAGCATCACGCAGAAACTACTAGACTCAATGTTTGGAAGCGTATGATTGGACTTAAAAACTGGTATGTATTTTATTTTGCTACGATGGCGGTAACCGGAGATATAACAATTAAACCACTCACCGCGGGTACCAGCTATACAGATATATATATATATATATATATATATATATATATATATATATATATATATTTTTGAGAATTTTTCTCGAACCATGTAAATGTATCATAGGGGTATTTTCTTGGGGATTGGTTCTGTATAAATATATATAAAACCCAGTATAGAATATGTGTTTTATAATTTTACGACGACGTTTCTCCTGGAAGCCTCCAGGCTTTTTCAAGTCTATAATAGAATTAAGCAATATAAATACATTTTAAAGATATAAAGTGGTGGGGTTATGTTACCTTTTTATAACACAGATTTCAACAGGTAGACAATAAATTGACCAAATATCTGTGTTATAAAAAGGTAACATAACCCCACCACTTTATATCTTTAAAATGTATTTATATTGCTTAAATTCTATTATAGACTTGAAAAAGCCTGGAGGCTTCCAGGAGAAACGTCGTCGTAAAAAATTAAAAAACACAGATTCTATCCTGGGTTTTATATATATTTATACAGAACCAATCCCCAAGAAAATACCCCTATGATATATATATATATATATATATATATATATATATATATATATATATATATATATGTCCTGACTGACTGTCCCATTGACTGACAATCAACGCCCAGTCCAAACCGCTGGAACTAAAGAACTGACATTTTGACAGATTATTCCTATGATGACATAGATAACCACTAAGGAATATTCAGTCCCTAAAGGAGTGAAAAGTGGGTGGAAGTAAAAGTACCGTTAGTTTTGAAGTTAGAGTCTTGGAAATTGATATTTGGACTTTTCTTTCCAATCAAAGAACACATATGACAGGGTTTTTGACAATTAAATCGTGAATGGGTTGAAACGAGGGTTGAAAGATTGTATAAGAGTATACCGTTGGTTTTCAAGTTGTGGTCATGGAAATTGCAGTTTGAGTTCTTTGTTGCGAATAAAGGAGTACGTGTTTCAGTGTTTTTGGAAATTAAACCCCTAGAGGGGTGAAATGTGAAAGTGAATGGGGGTTGGAAGTTTGTATGAGGGTTCTGTCAATTTCCAAGTAAGGGCCATAAGAATTGGTATTTGAGGTCTTTGTACCAAAAAAAACGTGTTTCAGTATTTTTAGAAATTCTAGGGATCGAAAGGGGTGAAAGTTTGCATGAGGGTTCCGTTAGTTTTCAATTTAGGGTCATACAAATTGGTATTTGGGGTCATTGTTACAGATAAGGAAATATATATTTAATTTTTTTCAGAAATTGAACCATCAAAGGGGAAACCTGGAAAATGATGTTTTGGCTCTTTGTTACAAATGAATAAATCGTGTTTATTATTTGAAAATTCTGTCTGTGAAGGAGTGAAAAGCGGTTATTGAATTTGTAATAGTCATCACAAAGCATTACTCTCGCTGTCAAAACGATTATGCCAGCCAAACGAGATGACGGGATATTGCATCCCTAAAGGGGTGCAAAGGGAAGGATGAAAGAGGGATTACCGTTAGTTTTGAAGTTAGAGTCACGGATATCGGTATTTGAGCTTTTTTTCGATTAAATTATACGAATGTTAGGGTTTTCGAAAATTCAACCCTAAAGGGGTTCAAAATTTGCATAGGAGGACCCTTAGTTCTTGGGTTAAGGTCATGAAAAATGATGTTTGAGGTATTTGTTATAAATTAGGGAATAGGTGTTTTAGTGTTTTCGAAAATTCAACCCCTAAATGGGTGAAATGGGGGGCTAAATGGGATTGAAAGTTTATATAGGGATTCTGTTAGTTTTCAAGTAGAGCTCAGAAAAATCGGTATTTGACGTTTTCGTCACAATTAAAGTAAAATGTTTTTAGTGTTTTTAGAAATTCAATCCCTGAAGGGGTGAAATGGGGTGAGAAAGTTTGTAAAGCGTACCGTTAAATTTTAGGTGAGGATCAAAAGAATTGGTATTTGAGGTCGTTGTTCCAAAAAAAGGAATACGTGTTTCAGTGTTTTTAGAAATTCAACCCCGAAAGGGGTGAAAGTTTGTATGAGGTTTCCGTTAGTTTTTTTTTCGTTTGTCCCGTATACTTTTCTATACCATTCATCCTATTGCGATAAAACTTGGGTGAGTTGTGCGTACGTCCGCGAAATTATTCTGAATTATTTCAACCATTTTACAATAGGTGGCGCACGAGTCGTTTCATATAGTTTAGTGGCAGTTCGTGTGTTTTCGTGACATTTCATGTGTAACATAACAAGTAATGTTAATTGGGAAATTACAATTGTTGGTCGCCTTTAGATAATGGATATCACACGCATTTCCTTTGCTTCTGGCAAATGAATTTCGAAAAGTCGTCCAAAGCATTATTTTAACTGTCAAATCAATTATGCCACAGAAACGACAAGCGATTGCTCGATCTACACCTCAAGCACTTGAGAAAAAGGCATTACGAGTTTCAGAAACAGACGAGCAACAGGAAGCAAGACTGGAATTCGATCGAATACGCACTGCCCAGCCCGTTCTTCCAAAACAGTCGAGCAACGAAAGCAAGACAGAAAACCGTTCAAGTATGCATTGCTCGATCCAAACGAATACTGCACGCTGATTTAAATTTTGGTGCATTGCATTACCATTATGATAAGTCTCAATCTCAGGGTAGTTATTGGAAAAATGGATAAGTTAGGGATGATTTTTTTATTCAATCTGCACTAATATGAATTATTATCAATTAACTTACGTTGAGGAACAAAAAATGTTAGCGTGGTGCCATATTTATCAAAATTATATTTTGCATATTTATTGCATAAAATGAAAAATGTGTATAAAAAATATGACCTTAAAATTCACACGGGCAAAGCCGCGGGCATAAGCTAGTTGTTTATATTCCTTGAGTCTTTCGCTTTATTTAAGAGTTTGCGATGTAAGAGTCATATGCTTTTTTTTTGTTTCGGTAATTGCATAACGGTACTTTTTTCGATATGTTTTGTGAGCTTTCTTATCGTCTTCGTTTTTTGTTACCACCGATATTTGTTTGATGGCAGCAAGATTATTCCGCATTTCGCGTAAGTTATTGTCGATGTGCAGGAAAGGTGCCCTAGTTGGCTGATATTTTTCCAGCGGAAAATGTTTATTTATCAAACTCTGGAAAGTATTAACCATATATGAAAATAGGAAGATGGAATCCGCCGCCGGGCTGTCAGATATAGAATTCCAGTCAATTTCATTCAGAGATTCGCTGAAAATTTTGAATGCCATGTTCGGTGATTGTTCGTCTTCGCACAGGTTTTGGTGTTATATCATTATTACTGTTATTACTCATTGAGATTACTTGTCCGAAGTGATCTGATAGGTTGGGATCGATAACACGGGTTTCATAAGAGTTCGCATCTGAAACGGTTAGAATATTGTCGATACAGCCAGTTGGTCTGGTAAACTCAGAAATAGTAATATCTAGTTGAAATGAAGAGATTAGACAAATACAATCAACCAGAATGGGTGAGTTTTTTTTTAAGTGTATGTTAAAATCGCCAATTATGATAATATTTTTATATTTGGTCACCATGATCGGTATACCGTTATAACGACAGTTTTCAGAAGGGAAAGCTAATGCCACAGAATTCGGCATTGATTTCGTCGAAAAAATTATACAAATTCAATGTTTTGAACGATACTCCACTTCTGACGAATATTGCTACTCCTCCGTGCTTATTTGCACCAAAAAAGTGACTAGATTGAACAAATTTGTATTGACAATCGATATTGTTTGATCTATTAAGAAATGTTCCGATATACAGACTTTCTGAAAAATGGTCATTTAGAACGAGTGATAGTTCATCTACTTTATTTATTAAACACTGAATATTCGAATGGAATATACTCACAGAGTCAATGAGCGGTATACTACTTTTTGTTAGAGAGCTATTGGTTATTGTTGGGCTTGGTTTGGCGCCGTGCTCCAAAAAAATATTTACTGAATCTTCTGATTGCTGCACCTGTCGGCCATATAAACTTCCATGCAGCACTCAATTGGTAGAAAAACTTTGAAAGACGTGGTGGAGTCCGTTTTTTTTCAGCATTTCACACTTGAATTCAATATTTCGTGCTGTTTCCTTCAAAGTTTTCAGTAGATCGTCACATGTAGATATAGGAGTTTGTAGAGTCGTTTCTTGCCCTGTTCCAATAATTGGTATATTTCTAGTTCCCCATTCCGGATTTCTGTTTGTTATGGTTTTTTGTTCATGGTGGGAATTCCCCGCCTGTGAAGGTCGTGTCAGTGGGTCATGTTTTGCTTTTATTGCGGATTTACTTTTTGTCATATCGAGTACAGTTTTTTGTTGAGATCGTTTATCTGTTCGAAGTTCTGAAACACACTTCGATGAAGTAGATGTATTGTTCTTGCCTTCAACAACAGATGGAGGTGGCTGATTGGCACTGGCAGTAATGTTTTCCTACATGGAATTTCAAGGCCCTCTGTTCCATTTTTTCCTTAAAAATGTCTAATATACGAGTTATTTATATGATGACCAATATTTCACGACTAGTGTAGTCAGAAAAAAATCTGTAAGCACCTGTTTGGCGTTTCTGTTCGATTTATGATACAAAAAAATATTGTATGCAACACGAACTTCATCTTCATATTCTGGTCTCGGCTGGCGCCTCCTCCGTAATCATTCCAATTCGTCCGTTAAAGTGTAATTTTGCGTACTTGTTACATACTGTTTTGTATATTGAATTTGTACCGGTTGTGTCAGCAGTGTAATAGATGGAAGTCCAGACCTTGTGCCTGGGACTGGCATTCGGAGAGAGCATCCGAGCAAACGTGAGATCGGAGATTTTTGTCGACCACTGCGATGTTCGTCATGGCACCCTAGTTTCACCTCGCCACACAATATTTTATGTTGTAAACGAAGGAGTAGACTCCCTCAGAGTGGAATCTAGCTCCGCTTTGATATTCAAACTGGACTGAAGCCTTTCATATGAAACTATTGTATCATGTTGAATATGAAAACATCCTCAATTTAATATTCAATAGAAATATTTTTCTGAAAATCGAAAAATCTACAACAATAATGAAGGTATTCTGTGTAATATTTGACAGAAAACAACTACTTCCCCGGCTGAAGCCACGCTGGGCATTGAACTACATCTGATAGATATTTTGAAAGGAACCTTTCTCAAAATAAGCGAGCTGATAAAAACGCGGTAAAAAAGTAGAATTGGGAAACATTTTATTTAACGATGGAAAGATGTTGGAAACATTTCTTTTGGAGTGACCTTTTGAAATAAGTGTTTTTTTACATATAACGAGGGTTGACTATTGATGATTGTTTAATATTACAACGTAGCGTCTTCAAACGTAAGCTTCATAAGGTTATTACTTTCTACTATAGTCATTCTACGTCAGGTCGAGTACTCCTAGGACTATCCTCGTATGTTCTTCAAAGCTGTTCTAATAAATTTCTCGGTTTCATGTGTATCAGGGCCACTTTACGTCAGTTGAAAAAGACCCTTAATACATATCGCATTGATAATATCCAACTTTGGAATGAGTTGAAGAACATTGTGTGTCAAATAACCGCATGCCCTAGTTGAAACGTTCTACGTCATACTATCGTCAAGATCCGGAATAACAGTGACAAATTCTGTATTAGTCGAAAAATGACGTTTTTGAAAAATTGAAATACAAATCCGAAAAATATAAAATGTCTGGCGGGAAAGCAGGAAAACCGATCTGGCTGACAACAATCCATCATTGAGATTTATTTCAGAGTTATTGTCAGGTTTGAACAAAACAATCATTTAGACAGTGGCGGCCGAGTAGAATGTTGGCACTCGCTACTAGTGTGTAGGCGTTCCAAAACCATCTAAATGTCAACGACGACACAACGAAGAATGCTCAACAGCTGCGTTGCAGTAAATAGAAAGAAATCGTACGTCGCGACGCAGGGACAACGGGACATCAGGATACTTTTAGATGCTTAAAATAAAACCTGGATTCATAAGTGATGAAAGGAACTCATTTATTGTACCTTGTCGTTGTACAGAGAGGTCGCCAACAAAGTTTGATTCCAAGATTTTATTCCTACGCGTTTCAATAATAATAATAATACTGTACATTAAAGTTTGAACATAACAGTTGTATAGTTTTACTGCTACTGCAACTGTTTCATGACGACTATTTCCCTCATTATTTTTTACCAATCCTACGGTCTGAAATTTTTCAGAGACAACCAATTAAATCAGTTTTATAGTGATAATATCTTCTCGCTGTTTTATACTGATAAATGCACAGTAGGTCCTGTCAAAATTATATGGCAACACATTCAATTTCTATAAGGAAACAGGAAATGAAAAAATGCTTATAAATGGGATTTTGAGCTCACTACACACAGCGATTTGATATTCAAAATCCAAATAAACCTTTTTTTATGAACCACTGGTCCCAAGTCAGGCGACTAATGATTCAGACAGAGCATTCACACAAAATGCAGGTACGCAGGCGGTTCAGGTTCAAATCCCGGTATTGTAGTTTTTTTTTGTCATAATCGATTCTCGGAATAAAAAATATTTGATTTCATAGTGAAAAATTTATATATATATATATATATATATATATATATATATATATATATATATATATATATATATATATATTTCAGGTATTTTAGTGAGTTAAAAAGCGGTGAATGATTGATTGTCATTGAAGAAGCAATTGAGTAATTGATACATTGTCAAAAAGTCTCTTTATGTAATATTTTATTTCAAATGATGCTAAATAATATTGTTGTTGATCTTATTTATTATTTATATTATAAATCGAAAAAATCAAAATTCTGTATTTTGTGTAAAATTTGTATATTCAAGCAAAACGCTTTCGGCCTGAGGCCATCTTCAGTGCGTATCTAAAATGTATATGATATAATTTTGATGTACAAATATAAAAGATATAAAAGATCAGTACCTGTCATGAGAATAAAAAATCATCTTGATTGAAGTAAAACTTGGGAGCATTTTCACATGTTTGTTTGAAGGTTGTAGCCGATGTGGTAACTTGAATACTATTGTTTCGGACGTCCATCATCTTAATGTATTTAAAAAGGTTTTCACAACGTTTCGAATGCTTGTATCTGCAATCGTCTTCAGGTGAATACAGTATTCACCTGAAGACGATTGCAGATACAAGCATTCGAAACGTTGTGAAAACCTTTTTAAATACATTGAGACGATGGACGTCCGAAACAATAGTAATCATTTTCACATGTGTTATATGTTTGTGGTTCGAAGAATCACATTTATAGTGTTGGTTCAAATATTAAAAACTTTCTGACATATTTAAAAAAAATTAACTTTTGAAAAATTCGGTCGGTGAGACTGCGTCAAGTGTCACATTGTGTGCAATGTTTTCAGATTTACAATTTTGATTGCAAGTAATGACGTCATTCAAATTTATGTAATTATATTATGAAAAAAAAAATCTAAGCAGTGTGGCTTGTATGGTTGAGAGCGACTTCGAAAGGTACTAGATTGTGAATTTCAAGTTTTGTTGCGAGTTTAGTCGAATGGGAGAATCATAAGAGTTTTGGTAAAAAACTGTTGACGGATGCAAAGCTGGGGTTGGTGGCGTGGAAGTAGAAGAGCAGCCGAAAAAAAAATTATTAATAATAATAGTCCACTGGTGGAAGGACTTTCAAACTGCTTATTTATGTTATATAGGTTTGGCTTGACAAACTCGATTCCTTTATATAAAAAACTGGTGAAAGGACTTTCAAGCTCCTTATGTTATATAAGGTCGAATCTTTTAATAAACTGATGAAAATACTTTCAAACTCCTTATTCTATACAAGGTTTGCTTGAAAAGGCTCTTCTTGAGGAGTTGAAAAGGGTAAGAGATAGATGTTTTTTATGAAACCCTTACAAGGCATTTGGCAGATTGAAGAAAAGAGGTAGTGGATGGAACTACCCAGAGCCTTTATACCACATAAGGGGGAGTGAGGAATTCCAACCAGAAAAAAGAAAAACAGTAACAACCACGGATGCAGAGATCCCTTGATCCATTCAAGGAGATAATCAGAACCAGTGGCTGCCCTCGAAAAGAAAGGTGAAGGGAGTACAGAAAAGGAGGGGTGAAGGACAGACAGCCTCAGTCGCCTCTTAGTTAATGTGCTATTCTCTGCCCGGACACCTCACGGATGGATTGGCTTATCTGTGAGGTAATGGTACAAAATTTCTATTTTAGTTACAAAACATGTTATTCAATCATTCTATATGTATTTCTAGATCTTCATAAAAGTCTAATTTTGTTTTATTCCTGGAGTTCATATTGTGTAATATTTTACTATTGGTTTCTGGATTAAAGGAGTGATTATTATATTTCAAGTGAAAACCAAACGTCCAATCATTGGGTCTCTGGTATGTTCCTTGATTCTAGTTTTGAGAGATCTGAAACTCCTTCCAGCATAAGTGGCTTTGCAATCGTTACAGGACAATTTATAAATGTTACTTTTGTTTAAAGTATAAATTTTATCTTTAGAGTTTATGAAATGTTGGTTTAGTGAATAGGTCTTTTTGTAGGAAATGTTTGCATTGGTTATTTTCATCTGAGCGCTCTAGCTATTTTAGTGGAAATGTTATTATTATTAAGAGGAATAGAAATATATATTTTTTCATTTGATTTATTGGGGTTTATTTATATTCTTGAATTTGTTTGAGTTTAATTTTGTTGATAAGTTGTTCTATCATTCTAAGATTATATCTATTATTGTGAGCTATTTGTTCGAGTTCTTTTTTGTAATTTTGTTTGGAAAGTTTAATAAACGGTAAATGTAAAAGTTGAAGGCAGCCGTGGATTGACGTGCGTGGCTAGAGAAATATGGAATAACATGATCAGTTTGGGTTGGTTGTCTGTATATACTAAAATCGAATTTATTGTCAACTCTAGTCAATGTCAAGTCTAAAAAGTTGATTTGGTTGTTCTTTTCTATTTCGAGGGTGAATTCAATGTTGGGGTGTGAATGGTTTATTTTATTCAGAATTTGGTTAGCAGTTTCTTCTGAGCCTTATATGAAGACTAGGCAATGCTCGACATATAATATTTCAGGGTAATTCAAAGAGATATATATATATATATATATATATATTTTTTCCAAATTATGCATGAACAGATTGGCTAGAAAAGGTGATAGACTCACGCTCTCACTTCCCGTTATGTGGCATAAGGGCTCACTCTATATCTTCTTGTAACTCATCGAAATGCCTTGCATGGATCAAGGGTTTTATGAAATCCATCTATCTCTTACTTCTTTCAACTTCTCAAGAAGAGCTTCTTCAAGCCAACTAACTTTATCACAGTCTATTAGAAAGAATAGATTTTGTCAAGCAAACATAATGAGTTCAAAAGTCCTTTCACCAGTTTATTATTATGAAGGAATCGACTTTGTCAAGCTTAACCTATATAACGTAAGGAGTTCCCTTCCACAAGTTTACTATTATTATTATAATTAATCAATTCTTCTTCTACGGCAGTCCTTCTACTTCTACGCCACCAACCCCAGCTTTGCATTCGTCAACATCGCATCTCTCAAAAGTATTTTCAAAACTCCTATGATTCTCCTATTCAACCAAACTCGCAACAAAACTTAAAATTTACTCTCTAGTTCCTTTCGAAGTCTCTCTCAACCATACAAGCCACACTGCTTCTATATATTTTTCAAACAATTAATGAGTATAGATTGATGACGGATCAATAATACTAGATTATTGATCCATCCCTGTAATCCTTCTTTGAATAACTTCAGAGACTGATTTTCCTTGACTACTTGAGGTAGGTCATATCCTGGGAATGATAAAGATATGACAACGCTGAAAAAATCAATAGGTTTTGAGATATTAATTTTAAAAAAATTCGAAAAGTTATGATTTTGGTTAGTTTTGAGCCATTAAAAATGAGTAAAAAAACACAATTCGTTATAATAGATATATTTCCTTAATATTTTTAGTACTACAGTTGATCGAATTCTTGAGCGAAAATTAAAAACTATTTTTTATTATACGCGCTCACTCGTATATGCCACTCACCTTAAAAATTGCTATCTTTCTGTGACTCACACGCCGCATCGACCGATGAGCATGACAAATCATCATTAATACTGCTGATAAAGTTGACAAATATTTTTCTCGCGGTCTTCTGCTAAAAGCATTGATCTCATGAAATGTACGCCGGATGTTTTTAATTTTCTTCGTAGGAGCCGTTAGATTTTACGAGTTTTGGATATACACTTCAGAATAATACGATATTATTATACCATTGCTTATACAGAATCTTTCTCTATAAACAATATCAACTGTATTTATGAGTAGTATCCCACTACTCCATGACTTGAAGAAAGGTGAAATTGTCGAAAAACTTGTAGAACCAAAGCATGTTACTGTAAAAAAATAACATAATTTGTATCTTTATGTGGTTGTAATTCTCAAGATTGTGAAAATATACATGATAAAAATATGATTATTGATCGATAGAAATATATTATATGTTATTTATTGATGAAAGTGAATAAAATAATTTGAGTAAATTGATATAAAAAAAAATATAGATAGATATTTTCACCCTGTATGTATATTTTGTATGATGTAATAATAATTGCTAGCGAACGTCACTGTTCTCTCGTCACGTTGCTGCCAATTGTTATCATTTTTCTTACCACAGCTAGCACAGTTGGTACACCTCTTATCTCATATAGCCGGTTCAAGGCAATTTAGCCACTACTTGATATGTCAAAACTCAATTTATTCAATGGTCGTGGAATGATTGTTGATCATTGTAGAAAACAAACAACAAAGTATCAAAAAGCAATTATTTCCTTTATTCAGGAAGACTTAATTTTACCTGGCCTACGAGAAATAACTTATACTAATGTGAATCTACAAATATTCACGGATAATCATAGAAATGAAATCATGGATAGATAGACAGAACCTCACTTTTTCCTTGAGAGTGAATTTTTCTGTTATAGTTCAAAATAAAGTGAAATAAAGTTCTTCAGATGTGAGATACGTTATTGTGAAATTGTTCAGGACCGGATGTGAACTATTAAAAGTTTTTATACCTGGCTGGAAATGTCAGTGTTCAAGATATGCCCTGAAACTGGATCCCTTCTCACTCCAAGCTCTATCAGGAACTCCAATACCATAAATCAGGAACCATTCATATGCAGAAATCAGCTTTGGACACTTGGATATGTTGTATAATTAAGGTAATATTGGTTTTGTTCTTCAAATGTTGGAATTATTTCGTTTTTCTTCTCCAAAAATGATGCGTGGCATTCCTTTCTAAAAATTTTTTCGATCTCCTCTTTTGCTTTGTTTGTTGTCACCTAGATACCAATTTTCCTCTTCTTTTTCATTTGAATATTTGAATTCGCGCACCAAAATTGTCACATTTCACTGTTTGGGTTCATCTTATATAATTTATATATACAACTATTTTTCCATACTTATTACTATGTACAAATTTCAATAATAATTGCTTATGACACCACCCCGTTATTCTCTCACAATTTCCAATTTTCCATATGACCATCTATTCCCTGATTGTCCCTGATTGTCATCAAGAAGTTTGCTGTTCTACCATTGGCTACCTTTAGTTATCTACAATTTCATATACTGTATGTTTCAAATTTATAAATGTGTTGATCACTTTTTATTCATGAAAATTTTGTAAATCTAGACTTTTTGTTGTCTTTTTACCAAATATGGGTTATAATCATTATGACAGTGTATGAAATTGATTGTGTTATAGTATTTTGATATTTTTATCTATCCATATTATACATAGGCTTATAAATAAATAGAACTTCCAAAATTATGTAAAAACAATCTCTTGAAACTAATAATTATTTAGTAATTATTCTTTTTGTGTTTTTTTTTCCTTTTAAAACGTATAACTGGCATAACATAACATAACAACATATATATATATATATATATATATATATATTATATTTATATATATATTATATATTCAATTCAATGCTTTATTCACGTATGCTCTTACAGGATATGATAAGTCACAGGCAGAGTATTGTATTACGAAATGTATACTTAATGTAAGTCACATAGTGATTTTGAGAATAAATAAACAGTTATTACACTAAACTAAACATTAAACATATTGGATTATTATATACAAATCCATTCATGACTCAAGGTATCCCTCAATTGAGTAAAACACATTTCCTTTCAAGTATTTTTTCAACATTTCTTTGAATTGAGTAATGTTATCGATACTTTTGATTTCGTATGGTATTCTGTTGTGAATTGTACATACATTTTGAAAGTTGTTAGATTTAAATTTCTGATGTGTATATTACTGGCGTCCCTCGTGTTGTAATTTTGGATGTTGTTGTTCAGCTGAAATGAATCGAATTTATTTTTTACGATAATATCGGGCGACATGAGTCTAATGATTATATACCAAAAATTAGTCTGATTATTCTCTTTTGTAAGATGAATACCCAATTTATGTCGACTGCCGAACCCCTGAAGATGATTAAATATTTCATGAGTGAGTACATTATGGAGTAATATGTAGTAAGCAAATAATTTAGAGATGAGACCGATTTCAATACTAGGTAGGTCATTAGGCAGGCTGTGAATCATTGTAAAATATATTATTTCGAAGTTATAATTAAATGTGATAGTCAAAAACCGTATCATCAAAACCGAATCTTAAATAACGATAATTGAAATATCCAAATAATGTCCAAATTGTCAAATGTTAGTTTGCTGAAGTTTGTTCTCACTATCAAACACCAAACAGTTCCGTGCGTATTTTGAACTTTCTATTCGAAGTACCCGTTCTCTCTTCCTCTTCATATGAAGTTTTGATTTATTGTTAGTGAAAATAGAAGCTATAAGGGGAATACACACAGCAATACTCCCATTGCTCACCCTTATTGTTTTTGTTACATATGTGAACATATATTGAAAATAATTTTAGTAGTTTTGTATTTATGAAATAAATACAATAAACAAAGGTATCGTACCAGGCGCGCATCATTCCTTGTGGTTGCCTGTGTTTATTCACCATTGGATGTGTTCACATCACTTTTATATATATTAAACAAATGTATTCTCTTCTGTTATTTTTATAGCCCCCCCCCTGTTAACTTTTGAACGGTTCGACGTAGAACAATAGGACGAAAACCATGTTGAATGATATCACCGATACTACTCTTTGAAATGAAAGATTTTGTGATTGCTTGATAGATGGCGCGGATGGGCACATCAACTTTAGAATTCCAAATAGTATGTGGGATCAAGTGACACATCGTTGAAAAGATGAACTCAATTCTGTTTTCAACCATTCAGTTTTTTTTTGAATTTCGTCAATATGTTCTCCACAATATGCATTTGAAAAGTCAAGTATAACAAAATTTAAACTGCATATTGTGAAAAAAATTATTGTCAAATTAAAAAAAAACTGAATGGTTGAAAATATATTTGAATTATCTTTTCAACGATGTACCACTTGATCTCCTATGCTATTTGAAGTTTTTGAGTTGATGTGCCCCCGTGCGCCATCTATCGTGTAATCACGATGTCTTCTATTTCAAAGAGTAGTATCGGTGATATCATATCATTCAAAATAGTTTTTGTTCATTGTTCTTTGTCGAACCGTTCAAAAGTTAACAGGGAGGGGGAAACTATAAAAAGCCGCACTCGCAATTGTGATTCCGTATAACAACCATAGTTCAAAGAAAAATTGAATTACTTTTTCAACGATGTGCAACTCGACCTCTATGCCTTTCGGAATTTTCAAGTTGATGTGCCCCCAGCGCCCTCTGTCGAGTAATTGTAATGTATCTTCTCTCAAAAAGTAGGGCCGGTAATACCATTCAATATATTTCATGTTTCACATCAAACCATTCAAAAGTTATCAAGGTAAGGGTACCATTCAGATCCGCATTTATACTTGACATTTCAAATGAATATTGTAAAAAAAGTTTGAACAAAATTTAAAAAAAATAAGATGTTTGAAAAGAGAATTGAATTATCTGTTCAACGATGTGCCACTTGACCTTCCTGCTATTTGAAATTTTGATGTGCCCCCCGCGCCATCTATCGAGCAATCACAACGTCTTCTATTTCAGAAAGTAGTATCGGTGATATCATTCAAAACAGTTTTTGTTCCATTGCTCTATGCCCAACCGTTCAAAAGTTAACAAGATGGGAGGGGGATATAAAGAGCGGCACTGTCTAATATACCTGATACAAATAATTATATAAACACCTGGAACCCCATCTGTTTCGACTAAAGTGATACAAACGAAGCATTCGCTTCGAGAATCTGATGAAATGTTAAAAATGTGCACTTTTCCGAACTTCTTTCTCTCTCTTTCAATCTTTCTCTCTCTCTCTTTCAATCTTTCTCTCTCTCTCTTCCACCATTTCTTCCCTGCTCTCATCCTTTTTCTCAGCCCTATAAACATGACTTTTCTCATTTGAAAGCCTTGGAGGAAGATCAGATGCGAGGTATCTTTTGAAGCAAAGGCCAATTGCTCAGCACATAGGTACCTACCAGATTTATATATATATATATATATATATATATATATATATATATATATATATATATTTTCCTTTTTGAAATGTTATAAAATGTGGTGTGCAACAAACGTATAATTATTATATTATTGAAAAAAAATTAGGAGTGTTTCCTATTACTGAGTAAGTCAAAAGTCAACTGCAATAGTTTTAACTTTAAAAACACATGAAAAATATTTTTGGCTAGGGTTTTGCCACAAATACTCCAGTGTGGGCCGTAAAGATAAATATTGCCTATACAATACCAAATTTTCTTTCCCAATTACAACAATGTATGTTTTGGAATCCGGTATTTTTACAAGCAACATGTTTTCCTTATCGTTTATATGATCATTTGACATTTTTGTTAGTTCTTCCGTCTATACGCACCGGCTAACCCAATAATTATTACGACCTGAAAAACAATCTTGATGCTTTTTTCCTCCAAAGGTGATTTTTTGTTAAAATTGCCTTCAGCATTAGGTGGGTTTCCTTGTCTGCTTCCCTAATCAATTTGTTGATCTGTTCGCTGCTGAAGACTTTTGAATTCTTTGCTTTCAAACGAACGTTCTTCCTTTTAAGAAATGCAAAAACATATTTCTACATTATTCTTCACAAAAATGGTTGAGGATTTATAAAAGTTTTGCATTTCTTTGTATCCATCGATTTCGTGAAAAAATTATAAACGTTTTCGAACCTAAACTTTGATTTTTTCAGGTAATAATTGTGCTGTGGCAGCAGCTGCTGCATTGGAAATTTCGTCAGGCACATTTTCAAACTCGCTTTCACAACTGCTTTCCATTATTTATTGAAATAATCGCTGCCAAAACTATGCGAACTTTTCAAAAGCAAAATGTCAACTATTTCAATGTCAAATTGGTAAGTCGTTATTTCGTTGCTATGGCAATGAATGATCAACTGCAATCTTCTAAAGCATAGCTACCTAGATTTCCATACTATTATTTGTTTATTAAGTACAATGACAACAACGATGTAATTCTTTCCGGCCTAGTCTGGGAAATACGTACTTCCTGGACTAGGCTCAAAGAAAAAGCGTATATGTTTTTTTATTCCACCGCCCAATCGAGTTTCTTAATCACTTTCACCCCGTAGTTCTGAAGTACGTCGGGGAAAGTCCGCATCAGTTCATTAACATTCTACAATAATTCAAACCATAAATTAAAGGTACATAAAATCTTGTGTCTATAAATCAGAGCAGTTTTCTTTTTCTTTTTGGCTACCTCCGAACCGTCGAGATGAGCCAGAGTGATTTTTATTTCGGGTGACATTCTATTTCTGATATATCTACGTATATCCACATACCCGGGGTCCAAATGGGAGGACTTGTGATAAAGCGTATCTATATATAAAATCGAGTGTCAAAGAGACTTGGGACTGCGCGTGGAATAGCAAAACTCGGGTAATTAATTTTGAAGTTATTTCTGGTCCAAATATAATTCACAAATAGGACCAACATTGACGCATTCGGCGTCAGATCTAAGGGCAACATACACAAAAGTAAATCGCATTTTTAGATGCGCTATACTCACTTTCGTAATAATATACGAGGGTAGTCCCAGTAGTACCCGACCTAACAAAGAAAACAAAAAAAAATTAGAAAAATATTTTAATTTCTCCACATAGTCTCCTTTTAGCTCGATACACTTTTCCGAGAAATGTTCAATAGCTTTTTTTTGGCGTTTGGGCCCATGCAGCCAGTATCACTGATTCTATAAAATGATCGGCAATGTTTATACATACAAGAGATAGAAGTACAATAAGGATACGTAGTCAAGGTCACTAATTTCACGCCCAGGGGTCGTTCAGGGCGACTTTTACTAAACAGCAGAGGTAGACCACGGATAGGGGGGTAATAATACATTGGGATAATCAAACAAAGGTTGATAGAGGTGTGCTCATAACTTCAAGCCAGATGACTTAACGAAATTACCGATGGCGTCGTATACATCTTTTCCATTTAGGGATAGTAGGTATGCACAGGTTGTTCTATTTTCGCAGCCATCAAGTCGCTCATCATTTGTGTACGGTGTTGACGATATGTATGACATTAAAAAAATGTAGTCCAGGTCGCCTCGTACAATGCACTAATGACAAAGGTCCGATTCTACCACTCCAATTTTATGTAGGTGGGAGGGTTCAATAGCTTCGATACCCTATTTATAGTGAGAACCATCGAGTTCCTCAAAATAGCGTTCAACCGCAGACTTTACCTCTTCATTGTTGAAAAATCTTTTAACACCGAACCATTTTGTCAAGTTTGGAAACAGAAAATAATCTGAAGGGGCTAAATCTGGCGAATAGGGTGCGTGAGGAAGCAATTCGAACTTCAACTCAATGATTTTGGCCATCGCGATAAAGCATGTGTGAGCTGATGCATTGACTTGATGGAAAACATTTCGCCAAATGCGGTCGTTTGTTTTTTCTTGATTTCATCATTCAAAAAGTTCGCATAATACTCGCCGTTGATTGTTTTTTCTTTCTGAAAATAATCATTGAAAATTATGTTTATTCGGTTAACTGACGCCATTACTTTGCCTGCTGATGGAATTGTCTTCACTTTCTTTGGAGCAGATTCTCCCCTTTCAGTCCATTGTTTGTTCCTTCATTTCATGTGCAAAGTGATGGAACCATGGTTCATCCATTGTTATGAATTTATGGTTTATTGCTGTGAAACACCAAAACACTCGATTGAAACATCCTCACGACGCTGTTTTTGTTCCATTGTGAGTAATCGCGGCACCTATCTTGCGCATAGTTTTCCATTGTCCAAATTTTTTGTCAATATGCGATGTTCAGCATTTTTTGGGGATCACTTTGGCTCACTTTCAGTAATATGCATTCATATCAACTCAGTATTTTCACTTTCCAACAAAATCTCAAAAAAAAAGTTCGTAAACAGTTCAAGAATATGCGTCCCTTTTCTGGAAATATTTAGATTCGCTTATAAAAATGACTAACTAGAAAGCTCAGCAACGAACTCAAAGTATGTATTTTTATATTTCCAAATTTATAACAACAATTTTTTATCGAATACTCCTAGCACCTCTGATGGACGTTTGCATCGTTACTTTCACAGTTCAAACTTTTACCGTTAGGTTCTAACATTTGCTTCGAACTGTCAACTATAATTTCATCTATCTTCGTTTATATGTTGTATTAATATTTTCATCAGCGATTGTTCATAGTATTCTAATTATTACTGAAAAATCACAAAGAAAGTTAGGTTGAGTTTATGTTTGGGTTGTGAGGAAGGATTGTCTGTCAATAATCCTTAAACAACCACAATTAGCGCTAGTGTTTTGGGAAAGGTCAAATCGAGTTTGAATTGAAAAACAACTTCAAATATGAATATTTGGAAAAAAATTGGGATTTGAGGAACTATTTTCACTAAATATAATTTTGGGAATCAAACTGATGCAAAAAATCTGAAAATAAAATAATGCGTTTTCTCTATTGTACCTACTTCATTGAATTTCATGATATAATTTACTGACATTATTAGATTACTTCCTTCCATTATCATTGCAGAATACAAGACGATCTTTTCAACTCGATTCTGTCATCTGTGCATGTATAAACGTCATTTCCTATACACCAATTTACATTTTTCATAACATCATTCTGATCAGATATTCAATTGTTATGAGTGAATTCGTTCTCATTTGTATTTCTACCAATTCACCAAAAAAGTAATTTTACCGGTTTCATAGATGAAAAGATAAAATTATTATAACAGTTATCATTATGTCATTAGATTGTGGAAATGAACTTCATGATCAATGATTACTCTGCTTCGGTGATCAATTTCATGTCAGATGAGATAATGTAATGATTCTCATTTCCTTCTATGGGGGGCTCTTTGTGCCGTATTTATAAAAAAATGGATGAATTTGTATTCATTCTGAACAAATAACATCATTCCTGGTTATTCTTGACTCCTATTCTAGTTGAGTCCCCAGGGTAGATTGTGAAAATAAATGTAACAGTATTCAGTTTATGTTAGAATGAACGGTTCCAAATTTCTTGTTGAATATTTAGGATAGGTGCAAACATGATTGATAGATGTTGTCAGCAAGTGATTGATAAAGCTTATTAATTTCCGAATGGCGAAAGGTTTGTATGCGCACTAGGCTGAGTGGGCTGTCTTAGAAGACGATAATCCACTTAAAATCATGTTGTACAGAACTACAGTGGTATAATTCCACACGAGGGAGGAGTACTGGTAAAAGTGACCATTTTATCTAATCGTTCTTTCGCCATTTCGAAGATAAGATAGATAATATAAGAATTATTCATCAACAAATATATCGAAATTTTTAAGAACAAAATGGACTACAGGAAAATACAATGTCATAAGTTCTAATACCTACAGAAAATTTAGTTTCTCAAATTATAATAGTTTTTTGTTGGAATAGAAACGAATAATTCATGATTATCATATAAACGTTTGCCAAGACTTAGGGACTGAAACTGAGTCATACACTGCCTATACATGCCAATAATAAGACCCAGAATCACACAGGGCTCACAAATTTTGGAAAATATCTGTCTGTATATCACGTATATGCTCTGAATACCCCTCCCACCGCTGATACAGAAATCATCCTGAAACTTTGATCATATTGATATTTAACGCTGGGATACAAGGATCATGGTCAAGAAGGGAATATATATAATCCAAACCTACATCAAGAATTGTATGGGAATGATTCTGCAAATAGTGTTGCGTTTCTATTCAAATGAATGGAATGACTGACGAGGATTATAATACATAAAACTAAATTCTGTTTTCTGATGAAGCAACGTCAACAGGCATAATATGCATTATTATGCAATCGTAAATTCTCACTGGTTGAGACTGTTGTCGCTTAATGTTTGGGAAGGAATGATTCGAAATCACATTATTGGACCCTACTTTTTCGATATTGTGTTGAATGGTGAAAGTTATTTACATTTTTTTCGCGAACATCTTCCCAGAATGTTAGAAGTGGATTTGAACAATAGAAGGACCATGTGGTTGCAATACGATGGTGCTGCAATGTATAATCATAGGATAGTGCGAGAGTTTTTAAATCAATTCATTCCCAATCGTTGGATAGGCTGAGGAGGTACTAGTCCTTGGGCCGCGCAATCCACAGTCCTATAGATTTCTTTTTCGGGGTGGTAGGTGAAGGAAAGGATTTTCAGAGATCGTCCAACAACTGCAGATGATATGAAAAACAGGATCACGGAAACGTTCCGTCCTACTAATAGAGCAATGCTTGCTACAGATCGTGGCTCATTTACTAGAAGACTAGCAGCTTATATGGAACATGATGGTGACCTATTTGAGAAAGTAGTGTTTCCTCAAAATGTTTACATTGTTTCCTGTTAATGATAATTTCCTGTTTTGTAAAAATTACTAGAATTGTTTTCTTTGTGATGTACTCCTGTATCTATAACAATTATATTTTGTTGAAACTTATTCTAGTCAGAATTGTATTGATACGTAAAATTTTACGCCAGCGGCTTACTCGATTCCTTTTTGTTTCCAAAAAAATCATCAACTTTTCTTTTTTTGCAACCAATTTTACAAAGTGGACGCCACAAACCTTATTTGGACAAAAAGCTCCTAAAAAATGCCATGCAATGATGCAATAAAATGTTGCATTTGAAAAAGTGGACTTATTGCCATTTGTATAATTTGTCATTTTCAAAAAATCGTGGAATGTTAACTCCCAGTTCACCGGCATCTCAAAAGCCTGAAGCCTGAAGAATCGATTGGAAGGAAGTTGGTGGAGTTATCTTGAATGATTCTGAAGTTATGAATGGTTCTGAATTCGAATTCAGGTTTGTCAATATTTTCTTTAGTGCAGTAGTCATATGCGAAGTGCAACCGCTGTTCAAACACCATTTGGTATTAGACTCGGTCTCAGTCATCATCACTATTTCTCTCTGTTTTTCACAATAACTGTGGTTTTCGATTGAATAGACTTGTTTGGGCTGACCTACATCTTGCTGAGTTTGTTTTTTAAATCTGCAGTCTATGGCTTTATAACATATGAATTTGAAATTCGATTTATGTTTGTGCGAAGAATTGCTATAGCCTTCGGGTTTCTTCTGGCAGATCTTCCCCCAACGAACATTGCATCTTGTACAAGTTGTCCTTTCTTGTCTTTTCTGGCAACAAATTCTTTCATAATTATTATTTTCAGTGCGTCTGGCTTTGGTAATTCATGAAGAGATCCAATAGCACAACGAACATTTTCATATTCATCTGGAAAACTGCACAGCAACATTACTGTTAATAACTCTTCATTAATGTGCAGTTTCTGGTCTGCGAGCTTATCTACAAGGAAAACAGCCCATATGTTTCCCTTACGTCTCCACCAGGTTTCATATTGTTCAGAATCATTTTCTTCAGTAGAGTAGCTTGTCATGAATGATAAATACTCTCAAGTTTAAACCATATTTCACGTAATGTAGTGCAACTTTTTTATTTGTTCTAATTATGAGAATATCAGAATAAGATCAGATCGAGCTTTTCTGTCATCGACTTCCCGTCTTTTTGCCGCTTCCAAAGATACTGGTTCAGCAATTGTGCCATCGACGTAGCCCCATAGGTTATTCTTGACTGAAACTGCTTCCACTTTTAACTTCCAAGTGTCAAAATTATCTTTATGTAATACTTTTATCCGCATTTGTTTTCCACCCACATTGAATATAATTTGAGTGTGTGTTTTGCCCAATATATTTCAATTACGCTCCGGTCCTATAACCTGTTGTATTTTAGATGGAAACTTTATTCAGATTTGGCATTTATCTAAAAACGAGTCATGACATATATTGATTAGAAATAACATTTCAACAACATCCATAGCAAATTGGTGATTTGTAGAAACTGAAACCTTCGATCATTTCCAATAATTACAAGTTTGGCGAACATTTCTCAGCTAATATTATTGTAAATTATAAAAAAAGCATCGTGACGTCATCAGAGAGAGTTGCGACTATGCACCGATATAAGGGGGTTTCTAGGCATCGATAGAATTTACTGAAATTTTAGAATGTTGCACCTACGGTATATTAGATTAATTCTACGAAACCACGATGACGATTGGATTAGTTGATACAGGGTGTGATATAAACTTTCCATTTCTTGTCGTAATTAGGATTTCAATAGCTTGTAATGCGATTATCAAGATCATAATGCAAAATTGACATCTACGAAGGTATGCCTTCGTGCCACCATATTAAAAATTCCAATCCACCTCCATGTAGGGGTAGTTCGTACTTGTGATATTTCTAATAAATCTACTGACCGAGAAGGTCCAGCTGAGATATTCCATTGAAACGCTGAAATATAGATTGCAAAGAATATATTTTGGCAGAATCCGCATAGAAAATGAAATGTACATACATCAGAAGTGACCGGTACAATTTCAGTCTTATCAATATTGAAAAAATATATGAATGAAATGCAACTTTATCAAACAATGGTGAATCTCGACGACGATAGTCACATTTCTGAGGGTGTAATAGCCACTTTCTATTTCTTCTCATGTAAAAATCGATTATTTTTGTTAAGGGCTTATAGGGTTCATGAATGCTATTGAATACATCAATTGTAACATTTTCATTTATTCCGGTACGACTGGAAATGATATCAGCCGGGATTATCTTCAAATAATAAAGCGCCGGAACATTTGAATTTTTAATAATTGTTAATATTAACTATAATTTACTAATACATTTTCGTTCCACTTTCAAATAACAAAATGCCACCATAAGGTTCCATATACTACTGTTTGGATTGCCATGATAAAATAAAATATTTTAACTTTATTTCCATTTGACGACTGTCCTTGTCATATGAGAGTAATAAAGTGCACACAGTATTTTGAAATAGTACCGTTTGAATAAAATTGTTACATATGTAACATTTCACCATTATTATATTTAATTTATTCGTAAATTTTCATTCATTCATATATCTATACTATTATAAAATTGTAATTGTGTGTTTGTTTGTTCGAGCATCACGCAAGAACTACTGGACCGATTTTGATGAAACTTTCAATGTTTGAAAGCGTATGATTGGACTTAAAAACTGGTATGTATTTCATTTTGCTACGATGACGGGAACCGGAGATATAACAACTAAACAACTTTCCGGGGGGTACCAGCATATACCAGCTATATATATATATATATATATATATATATATATATATATATATATATATAATGTCCTGACTGACTGACTGTCCCACTGGAAATGAAATTTTGACAGATTATTCCTATGATGACATAGATAACCACTAAGGAAGGTTTTTGATATTCTATCCCTAAAGGGGTGAAAAGTGGGTGGAAGTAAAAGCACCGTTAGTTTTGAAGTAAGAGTCTTGGAAATTGGTATTTGGGCTTTTCTCTCCAATCAAAGAACACATATGACAGAGTTTTTGAGAATTCAATCCTGAATGGATTGATACGAGGGTTGAAAGTATGTATAAAAGTACCGTTGTTTTTCAAGTTGTGGTCATCGAAATTGCAGGTTGAGGTCTTTGTTGCGAATAAAGAAATACGTGTTTCAGTGTTTTTTGAAAATAAACCCCTAGAGTGGTGAAATGTGGGGCTAAATGGGGGTTGGAAGTTTGTATGAGGGTTCCGTCAATTTTCAAGTAAGGGTCATAAGAATTAGTATTTGAGGTCTTGGTTACAAAAAAACGTGTTTCAGTATTTTTAGAAATTCTAGGGGTTGAAAGGGGTGAAAGTTTGCATGAGGGTTCCGTTAGTTTTCAATTTAGGGTTATCAAAAATGGTATTTGAAGTCATCATTACAGAAATTGAACCCCTAAAGGGGTGAAATAGGGGGTGAAAATGTTCATGGGGTTTCCGTTAGTGTTCAAGTGAGGGTCATGGAATGAATGAATCGTGTTTAACCTTATTTGAAAATTCCGCCCGTGAAGGAATGAAAAGCGGTTAGTGAATTTGTAAAAGTAATCACAAAGCACTACTCTCGCTGTCAAATCGATTATGCCAGCCAAACGAGATGACGGGATATTCCATCCCTAAATGGGTGCAGAGGGAGGGGTGGAAAGGGAGTACCATTAGTTTTAAGTTAGTTAAGGAGGGTATTTGCTTTTCTTCTCAATTAAATCAGAATTTTTTAAAATTAACCCGAGGTCATGAAAAATGATGTTTTGTTATAAATGAGGAACTACTTGTTTTAGTGTTTTTGAAAATTCAATCTCTAAAGGGGTGAAATGGGGGGCTGAGATTGGAAGATTGTGTAGGGATTGTTAGTTCTCAAGTTGGGGCCAGAGAAATTGATATTTGACGTCTTCGTTGCAATTAAACTAAAGTGAGTTTTAATGTTTTTGAAATTCAATTCTTGAAGGGGTGAAATGGGGTGAAATTTAAGGGTTCCGTTAGTTTTTAAGTGAGGCTCATAAGAATGGGTATTTGAGGTGGTTGTTACAAAAAAAGAAATACTTGTTTCAGTGTTTTTAGAAATTCAACCCCTAAAGGTGTGAAAGTTTGTATGAGGTTTCCGTTAGTTTTTTTGTTTGTTCTGCATACTTTTCTATACCATTTATCCTATTGCGATGAAATTTTGGTGAGTTGTGCGTACGTCCGCGAAATTATTCTGGATTAGTACAACCATTTCACAATAGGTGGCGTACGAGTCGTTTCATATAGTTTAGTGGCAGTTGGTGAGTTTCCGTGACATTTCATGTGTGACACACAAACGACAAGCGATTGGTCGATCTACACCTTAAGCACTTGAGAAAAAGGCATAACGAGCTGCATAAACAGACGAGCAACAGGAAGCAAGACTGGAATCCGATCGAATACGTACTGCCCAAGCCCGTTCTTCCAAAACAGTCGAGCAACGGAAAGCAAGACAGAAAACCGTTCGAGTATGCATTGCTCGATCCAAACGCTGATTTAAATCTCAGTGTAGTTATTGGAAAAATGGATAAATTAGGGGTGATTTTTTTATTCAATCTGCACTAATATAAATTATTTTTAATTAACTTAAGTTGAGGAACAAAAAATGTTAGCGTGGTGCCATATTTATCAAAAACATATTTTGCATATTTCTTGCATAGAATGAAGTGTATAAAAAATATAACCTCAAAATTCACGCGAGCAACGCCACGGGCATAAGCCATGTATTTCTGACAAAATTATTTTATTAGATGTATATATTCGAATTAAATTGTTTTCAAGTATATTACTGAATTGTTCATTATACCTAAGGTTCATTTTTTAATATTTGTTTCTTCGGTTAGCAGTTTTTCGAAAAATTGCAAGTGTAAACTACCCTTACAAGGTAGCTGATGCGAATTTTCCCTATAGTGGCACAAATAATATGTTTTGTGCCATCATTTTTCTGCGTTTCAATACCATATATTCATTACACACCCCTGGTCAGCAAAGTATAAACTATAAACTACCCCTATGAGGGGACTGATTTGAATTTTTCATGGCACAATCATTTTCTACAGTTTCAATGAAATATATTCACCTGAAACCCTCGGTCAACAAAGTTTCTCGAAAAATCGCAGCCATAAACTACCCTCATGAGGGGACTGATTTTAATTTTTTTTATGGTGACACAAACAAAATGTTTTGTGCAATCTACATTCCAGCATTTCAATAGAATATCTTAGCTTGAAACCCCCGGTCAGCAGAGTTATTAGAAAAATCACAAGAAAAAACTACCCCTGAATGGAGGTGGGTTGGAATTTCTAATATGGTGGTACGAAGGCATTCCTTCATAGATGTCAATTTTGCATTATTATTTTGATAATCGCATTACAAGTTATTATATTAAAATCGCTTATTATATGACAAGAAATAGAAAGTTCATATTACACCCCATATCAGCTACTGCAATCCCTATCGTGGTCGCGTAGAATTTATCTAATATACCTTAGGTGTAACATACATTCATTTCATCAAATTATATCGATGCCTTAAAACCCCCTTATATCTGTGCCTAGTCCTTTGCACGGTCATCTACGGCAATGTCAGCGAGTGCCCATTAATTTTAAAAGTATGTTAGTATTTTGGTCTCAAAATCGGATCAAATAATGTTGATTGATAATAATTAAGAAAATTTACTTCAGAAAAGTTACACTTGCGTGGCTGTCCGATCACAAGGACTTGCATTGAATAGATAGACAATCATCATCATGGTGGGGGTTGATCTCACGAACTTTAAAATAACAAAGGAACTCGCAATAGCTGGTCTGCTAACCGGATACCCCCATATTATATTAAAATAACAGACTACGTGATAAGGGCGAGAAAACAATCTCTCACCCCATTTTGAATGCTACACACTGAGTAGCAGGTGCAGCAGAATTTTTAGACGAATCAACTCGGAAACAGTATTGAGAGAACGGCAGGGTGAACCCCTGGGCTTGTATCATCATCTTCAGGAGTTGAGTAGCCAAGAACGAGTAGAGGAGGAGTTGATTCAGGTTCTGTATCATGAATACGTATACTACACCTCGAGTGGTTGAATTGAGTTTCTCAGCTACTTACTTACACCTTCACTGCATAGTTTTGTTACGAGCTCGAAGGACTTCTAGCCACTCTCGTTACTCATCCACTCCTAAAGATTAGGATACTGGCTCTGGTTTCACAGTTGTCAGCACTAAACCAGTCAAGCAGGTACAGTCACCCAAGCCACTTACCCCAAGATCTTGTTAGAGCTTCTATTTGTCACATTTTTCAGGTGTAAATAGATACAGTTGTTTCTCATAATATGTGTATAATAGCGAAACACATTTTGGCATAATATACTTTGAAGCAAACAAAAGACACACACTTCACTAACTGATTTTAACTAAGCTGGGTTTAAAAAACCACGACATGTGTTTCGCTAGACAATAGTTTCTTCAGGTGGAGATAATACTAACTCAATAATAGTAGTGAGTAGAAAAGTTTATTTTGTTTAACTATTTAAACAGTTCCTATGTTCTGATAATAGTTTTTTTAATCTTCCGCCTGTTTGGCCTATCTAAAAACTTTCACAAAAGCCGCAAGTAAATTTATATACTGCAGATTTTTCAGATTTTCATCATGTAGTCATTGGATTATCCTAAATATCCCTAATTAGATTCATATACCTACTACCGACCTCGATTATTTAACATGATACATCGTGATTGTTTAGTTAGTATTATCTCCACCTGAAGAAGCTATTGTACAGGGTGATTCAAAAGTACTTTGACAAACTTCAGGAGGTGATTCCTCACAATATTCTAATATGAATTGTCCAAATAAATATATGTCCGGAAACGCTTCGTTTCCGAAATACAGGGTGTCAAAGTTTTATTTTTATTTTCGTTTTTCTTAAATAACTTTCGAAATACTGACTTTAATTAAACGAAAATTGGTATTGAGAGGTTTTTTGAGGTGTCGAATTCGAACTTAATGTTATTATTGCTCTTACTCGTAGGGGGCGCCACCTACACGTCTTTTTCTTTTATGATGATTCATAACTTTTTTGAGCGTACCTCTAGCACATTTCTCAGTAAAAAAATCAATTCCTCTATCATATCTACGTAAAAAAGCTACCCTTGTTACAAGTCGCTATAAGCAACCGTTTTCTAGATATTTAGACTTGGAAATTTCAAGTCGATTATTTGATAATCGATGCGTGTTAAAGTTATTACCATTATTTTGCATTTTCCACAAGAATGCTTAGGAAATGAATTTGACGTTTAAGTAAGTAGTTTTGGTAATTACATATTATGTGACAGTTAAACGTTATGTTGTTTTGTTAAAGTTTCTGTAAGTTTTAAAACACTTATTTTGAAAAAATGGATTATTTAAACAAATGCTCATTTAGCCGATATGCATTTCGTTTATGGCCTTGCGGATGGCAATGCGCGCGAAGCAAGACGTATTTACCAGGAGCGATTTCCTAATCGAGTACTGCCTTCATCTCCAACAGTTACCACCGTCGTCGGGCAGAAACAGGTAGCTTTAAGAGGGCAGCTGATATTATTGGAAGACCACGAGCAGTCCGAGCATCAGAATTGGAAGAAGCTGTTTTGAAGGCTCTCGAGGAGAATCCAGAAACAAGTACAAGAATAATTGCTGAAGCTCTCAATTCCACTCAGTCCACAGTTTGGAGAATTATCCACGATCAACAATTTTATCCATACCATATTCAAAGGGTACAAGCTCTTTTGCCACGAGACTTTCCCCAACGCATTACTATGTGTCAGTGGTTCCTCAATTTTTAAGATATGTACTCTTCACGGACGAGGAAAACTTCTCCCGAAATGCTATCACAAATTTTCATAACAACCATGTTTGGGCTCTGGAAAATCCGCACGCAGTTAGTGAAAGACATTATCAGTATCAATTTTCTGTAAATGTATGGGCGGCAATAATTGATAATTACTCGATAGGTCCTTTCTTTCTTCCGTTCCGACTGAATGGCGCAACTTACAGAGAATTTTTAGAAAATGAATTGCCGGGACTACTTCAGAATGTACCATTAGAAATTCGTATCCGCATGTGGTTTATGCATGATGGGACTACTTCAGAATGTACCATTAGAAATTCGTATCCGCATGTGGTTTATGCATGATGGGGCTCCGGCCCATTTTAGTGTTGTAGCCAAGGAATTCCTTAAGACTGTCTATCCAAATCGATGGATCGGTAGGGGTGTAGAAGAACCTAACCAGGCGTGGGCACCAAGGTCCCCAGATCTAAACCAGCTAGATTTTTATTTTTGGGGACATTTGGAGTCACTAGTTTTTAAAACTCCAGTAGCGAATAAGAAAGATCTAAGAAACCGAATTTTTGAGCGGGTACGAGATTCAATGACTAGAAGACTGAATGCCTGTATCTTCGCTGAAGGTGACACTTTGAACAATTTATTTGAATACAATTTAGTTTCCTTTATTTTAATTTATTCTACACATTCAAAAATTTCTTGAAATAAAATGTTGATATTTCTTGCAAATTTTATCAAAACAAGTACAGATTTTGCACCCTTGATACAAAAATAACCATTTCAAACGGATAAAAATAAATAGAATAGGTGGCGCCCCCTACAAAAAATGAAAACTAATTACTTAAACGTGAAATTCATTTCCTAAGTATTCTTGTGAAAAATGCAAAATAATGGTACTAACTTCAACACGCATCGAATATCAAATAATCGACTTGAAATTTTCGAGTCCAAATATCTAGAAAACGGTTGCTCAAAGCGACTTGTAACAGGGGTAGCTTTTTCACGTAGATATGATAGAGGAATTGATTTTTTACTGAAAAATGTTCTAGAAGTACACTCAAAAAAGTAATGAATCTTCAAAAAAGAAAAAGACGTGTACGTGTCGCCCCTTACGAGTAAGAGCAATAATAACATTAGGTTCGAATTCGACACCTCAAAAAACATCTCAATACCAATTTTCGTTTAATTAAGGTCAGTATTTCGGAAGTTATTTAAAAAAAAACGAAAATAAGAATTAAACTTTGACACCCTGTATTTCGGAAACGAAGCGTTTCCGGACATATATTTATTTGCACAATTCATATTAGAATATTGTAAGGAATCACCTCCTGAAGTTTGTCAAAGTACTTTTGAATCACCCTGTATAGCAAAACACGTGGCGTGGTTTTGTAAACCCAGTTTAGTGAAAATCATTTAGTGAAGTGAGTGTCTTTTGTTTGTTTCAATATGGATTTTTACCACGTATCGGCCACATTAGATAAAAAATAATATAATTAAAGATGAGGATACCTCACTCTACTAAAAAGGCTTTGTTTAAATATCATTATAGAGGATTTACTGCATGCTCAATGGAATGTTGGTATTATACTATGGATAAAAAACATTTTTACAAGCTTTTATTTTTATTTTTTACATCCATCATATTATGAACAAGATTCTGAATATTATTGATATTGGCCAAATTTATAATTTCGTTGGGTTGGTTTCAGTTAGAAATATGTACACGGGTTCATAGACCCGACATATCAGTTTTCTATACGTCCAGAACATTTCCATAAAATAAGAGAGTGTGATTTGAATTTCGCTTTGGTGTAAATTTTTCCAGACATATATTTTGAGAGGGGTATTTTTATATAAAAACTCCTACTCCCACCCCTCCATCCACAGAGGCTCCACTGATTTTCTGAAATGATACCTCATTTGAAAGATTTGTTATTTCTCATTAAATTTTTATTTTTGAAAATAGTTTATTAGTTAATTTTTTAAAAGTACTCCATTATCAATATATTTATTTTCAAGATTCAGTAGTTTTCGAAATATTTGACTATGAAGTTCAAAAGTCAATTATTTTGAAAACTGAAGAACCGATTCGGAAAAATAGTTCAATCGGAATTGAAAAACAGAAGAAACATTACTTTTTATATGAAAATATGTTACATTGGGAATGATAATAGACCTGCCCGAGAATTTTCCCTGAAAATATCCACTTTTTAATCAAATTATTTATTTTTATTTATTAGCCGAAAATGATATACTGTCTCACTCAACAGTACTCGGTATAAATCAAGCTGCATCTAGATTCGAAAACTTATAAACCATTTTCAAATAATTTCAAAATGGTTTAAATATAATATAGAATTGAAGTATGTTTCAAATGAGTTATCATCGAGTTATCATTATTATCAAGTTGGAGAAGGTTGAGTGGAAGAGCGCTGCTTTTCCACTGTTCGTTGATGAAGAGCAAACTCAGCTTTTTGTATGTTATTTTGTATTGCTATTTGTTTAATTTATTTACGTACGGCGCTTTCGACAAATTCGTAGTGGTGCCCCCAGGGAGAACAGGGGCAGGGAGACATCAATTACTTTTACTCAAAAATCGAGTGTCCTCCTAAAAAATCGAGTTTTCTCCTAAAAAATCATTTTGAGGTAATTCAGGTTGTTTAGTTTCAAATGCGACACTGCAGCTAACAAAAAAAGCTACCACAAAGATAATTTATCGTATAGAAATTTCAGAACACCAGTTGTCAGTTATACAGTGAGTTTCAAAAACAATTTTTTCCTCAATTTTTTTTGCTTTTAGCCTCATACAGGATACTAGTATCTCATATATACCTTAGGTGCCTTCCTCATATTACAATAATTATATTTTAATGCAAAATTTGATGCAATTTATTATTTGTACTAGAATATCGACGTTTGTTGAGAATGGTTTAAATTTTTAGTAGTTTTTTGGTGCAAATTTGATATTCCAGTCTGTATGTACGACATAATAACTATCAGTATGATTCAATGAAAGAATATAATTTGAAAAATCAATTAAATAAGCAATTAAATAATACAAACCTGCAAGTTTTCGATCACATCAATCATACTGTTACCTTAAAGGGTAATCCTAATTCAAGTATTGAACATAAAGAAAAACCAAATTTTAAAAAACGTTCAGAAACCTGAATGAATCATTGAATCCTTAAATTTCCACATGTCTTCCTTTCATCGCCAAACATTTTATTGCTCGTACACAATTTTTTTTTAATAACATTTCCTAATTCATCGATATTTTGAAATGGTCTTCGAGCAAAAACATTTTCCTTCAGGTACCCCCATATAAAAAATCTAAAGCAGTGAGATCGGGAGAACTTGGTGGTCACGGATATATTGAGTATCTACCAATCCCTTTACTCTCCAGTTTGCCATCGAGATATTCTTTTCTACTATGACACGCTGCTGTCAAGCTGGAACCATAGCCGTTCTCTTTCTTGCTGTGAGAATTGATCAATTGATCAAACATAAAAAAATGTAAGAACATTTCACTGTTCATATTGTGACGGAAAAAGAATGGACCAATTAATTTATTATTGAAAATGCCACACCAGACTTTGTTTTAGAGGAATATTGGTCCTTACATTCTATTTTAAAATTTGGGTTTTTGTCGGCCCACCACCGGCAATTTTGCGAACTTACTACTCCATTTGAGGTGAAATATGCCCCATCAGAAAACAACACATACTTTGCAAACTGTCTATATTCTTCTATCTCTCCTTGTACCCGCGCGCAGAATTTGAATCTCCGTTCGTAATCTCCTTGTTTCAACGTATACATATATAAGTTCAGGGGAATTTTCCATGTGAAATATGGAATTATTCCTAATATTGTACGATAAACGTTAATTCTAAAAGTATAAACTTTCGTTTTGAAAAAAAAACACAAATTCTATAGGGAGTGGCAGTACGCCGAAATCTCAATAAAGAATTTTGTGCACTAACAATAAAATATTTGGAAATGGAAGGAAGACATAGAAATTCAAGGATTCAATGATTGATTATTCACGTTTCTGAACGTTTTTGAAATTTGGTTTTTCTTTATCTTTAATACATAAATTAGGACTACCCTTCAAGGTAACACTATGAGTAAAGGGAGCGTAAACTTGCAGATTTTTATAATTTGATTGTTTAGCATCAATTGAATAATTTATTCGATTATTTTCTGCCATTAAATCATACTGATAGTTATTATGGACATACATACAAAGTGAAATATCAAATTTACACCAAAATACTAAAAAAATGTAAACCATTTTCAACAAACTTGGATATTCTAGTACAAATAATAAATTGGACCAAATTTTGCAATAAAATATCATTATAGTAATATGAGGGAGACGCCTGAGGTGTATATGAGATACTAGTACTCTTATGAGGCTAGAACCATGAAAAATGGGGAAAAATGTGTTGCGTAGGTGGCTGTGATTTAAAATCTGATTATTGTTTTCAATTCTAAACAACTTTTCTAGATACACTTTTTTTATTATATCCAAAAAAAGGGTAGTTTACCCCTGATCAAAACTCCTATTTTTTGTTCTCCTCTGTACACCGTTTGGAAATTCAGAGTTTTGACAACACAAATGCAAGTTTTCCGCAATGAACAAATTTTTATCAGGCATAAAATTTTCTAAGAAGTGGATAATAAAAAAGTTTTCCATATGGTGCAAACTTTCTGAAACTTACTGTATATAACTTATTTCATTAGAACTTTTCATTAAACTGTCATGAAATTCACCTATGGCAAATATATCAACAAACATCAGGTGGATCAAAATAAGTAGTTAGTAAAGAAGATTCAGGATATAACAGTGTGCGATTAGAGAAATAACTAGTGTGTCAAAAAAATCTACGCAGCTACCTAAAAAAAACCGCGTACCGCGTTGTCAAAAAATACACGCCGTCACTCAAGCACACAAGAGCTCACTCGCAACTATTGGTGATGGTAACTTTTTCTGTTCATAGCATATTATAATCGAAATGAATCATATTTAGGTATACCTGTGTGGAAATCGAAAAATAGATTCATGCAAAACATTTTACAAATCCGGAGACGTGACACATAAACAATACAAAGAGAGGCGCCATTCGAAGTAAATGTTGTTTATTGTAGCATAACGTCAACAACTCTTTTGAAAGGATTCTAGCATATGGATTAACACAATCATATTCATTTCGGTCGCTCAGTCCAGATGAAGATCTTTAAAGTTTAAAACAGCCTTTCTTTTTCAAATCTGCAGGATTTACATGCAATGACATTCTGAATGTGATAATAAAAATAAGGCTGCATGTGCACAAATGTCATTGATCTCTCCATAATGGATCGCTACTGCTTCCGCCATACTATTTGGATGAATGAATCACTTTTCACAAAAAAAATCCTATACAGGTTTTGAAAAGTACCAGCCTGTCTCAATATATATATATATATATATATATATACCAAGAGAGAGAGAGAGAGAGAGAAAGGTCACAAAAAAAAAACTATACGTTTAATAGAAGTTTATAAAGGAAATTGATAGTTTTAATTTTAATTTTAAAAAAATATGTTATATAGAATTCTGAATACTGTACCGTATTTCTATTACAAAACTTGTGTTTGATATATTTCCTATATAACTGAGTATTTTCAATACTCACTATTTGAAATATGACAAGAGGGTATCTGAAATCTTCAAGAAGTGTTTCAAATACTTTATTTGAAAATATTTGATTTTTTATGTATTTGATTTCAGAATTTTTAAGCAATGGGTATTTAAAAAAAAAACTTTTCGAGTTCTCAATACAGCTCCGCACCTAGGATACTTTCAATATGGGAACATTTTCAAGAATATTATTCGTCGTAGAGGTTAATACAACCAATGAGCTTTTTGAATCGATGACGTTTTGTTAATGGACTTTCTCATGATTAAAATCATTCGTTTAGCGAAATATTTAGCTTTCTTTCATTATAAAACTGATTAGAATGTTCTGCAAAGAAATGATTTGATGTCCCCCAAATGATGTTGAGAAATGTACGGGGTGGTATATCTAACAGGATCCATAATTTGCGTTTTCCACACAGCCCTTGATATGAGATGGATATTCTTAGACAGACCAAGAATCATGTTTCATAGCTCATGTTACCATCACCATCTACACCTCCACCACCGGCTGCACTGTAACACACCCCAGGTTAATGAAACCAAGCACATCGACATCCATCAGTTAGTGTCGCATTAGTGTTACACTGCAGTCGTGAGTTACTAGAAAAAATGAACGAACATCAAAATATAGTCAGCCCAAAAGTAAAAAACGAAAACCTCACAGCAAACATTAAGACTGGTCGTCCGCCATCCGTCCACTTCGTCTACCTGATAAAGTTCCACTTGAGGAAATCACATCTTCTCATAATAAGTCCTCAACATATATCACGGGTCCGATTACCACTTAGCGTCTTTCGAATATTCGAATGTCCAACCTGTTTTTTTTCAGGTTTAGATTTCTTTGTACTCACAGGATTAGATGTCATTTTCATTATATCGAATTGTATCGAATAGGATAAATAAAACTCCGGTGACGTTAGATCAGGAGATCGAGTTGGCCACAAATTTTTTCCACAAATTGTCAGAAAACTCTCTTCAGAAGACTCCTACATGGTGAGAAAAAAAAGTTATATCAAGTAGATATTTTGTCATTCACCAACGTTGAAATGACTTAACAAAATTCCACTCAAAAACATATTTGGTTCATTTAATCGCCTTGTTGTTACTGCACCTCAAAATATCACGGTTCAACAAAAGAAAACCTATTATGTATTTCCATTTGATACAGGGTGATTTACGTAGGCTGTTCATTAGAGATTTTTCAACTTGCAGTTGGATTAGGATTGAAATTTGGTATGCTGTCATAATCGATCATGTCCGATCTATTTCAGATATTTTTTGTCCTAGAGCTATATAGGGTGTGCCAAAAGTCGGTACCAATTTTTTTATTATAAATGGAAACCACCTCTTTTTTCAACATGGATTGACTCGCATTATAATTCTAATTTCAGACAACCTGAGTTATCTATTATAGTTTTTGACATTTAGATGTAGATTTTTCTGGAAAAAATTACCGCCGTAGTAGTTTACGAAAAATGTGTATCTCGCAAACGATTCAAAATCAGAAAACAAAATTTGTGGATGTCTCATCGATGGTCTCATTTTGTACCATATGGGCGTAGGCAATTTTAAAAAGATGTATTCAAAAATTGTCAAAAAATATTTTTTTCTAATGCACCTTCTATTTTTTTTTGTCGCCATCCGAAAGAAAATTGAATTTTATGGTGAGCTACCTAAGCATTTCCTATACCTAACTACAACCTCTATCGAGTTATTTAATAAAAATCAAGGAATGCCTTACTTTGTCAAGAGATTATTTCTTTCTTTTTCAAATTTGCCATGAAACCAAAACAAAACAATTATAATAATTTATTAACAAATATGCATTCCTGTTCAATCACACAAGACAAATTATCATTAACGAAAAATGTTGACAGAACTCTAAAGTAAATGTTCAATATGACCACCATTTATGTTCAAACATATCACAAATCATCTATATTGCGAACTATTGAAGAAAAGACCAAACTTTTCACCCCACCCCAAGTGAAGAAGTCTAAAGGGGTAAGATCTGGAGATCTTGCAGGCCACATTTTTGAATGCGACATTTGAAAATCGCCTGCGTCCATATGGTATAAAAGGGGACCATCTATGGGACATCAGAAGTTAGCCTGGACTTCCAGATAACTGCTCCACAAATTTGATTTCCTAATTTTGAACGGTTTGCGACGTACAGTTTTTTTCGTTAAATACAACGGCGGTAATTTTTTTCAGAAAAATCAACATATGTCTGAAACTGTAATAGATATGTTGATATAATCGAGGTTGTCTGGACTCAGCATTGGAACACCAATCGAACCTTGTGAAAACAAATGTAGGTTTCCATTCAAAATAAGAAAGTTTATACCGACTACTGGCACACTCTGCATAGGAACAAAAGTAGTTTAGTTAGAACGGACATGATCGATCATGACAGCATACCGAATTTCAAGTTTCCAATTCAATTGCAAGTTAAAAAATCTCAAATGCACGTCCTACGTATATCACCCTGTATACTCAAGTAATGATCTGTATGAAGTTACATTGACGATGAAAATACATTTCGAGAAGGAATAAGAAAATGTTCCTGCAGGTGGAGGAGTATTTCCTGAAATGTATATAGTTTGAACTGTGAATGGTGACTTCATTATATTTTAATCGAATACAAAGCTTTCGAATTCGATTTCGTATAGAGATGTGTTCTTCAAATTAAAAAAAAAGTTATCGGTTGGCGGACATCGTGCAAAAAATGACGGTCGCTTGGCCGTTAGGCTAAATGATGTCTATCTACGGTTATTCAAAAATACGGTCACAAAAAAAAGTATTTTTGTTGTTTTGAATTATATTTATCAATGATCAACACAATCTACTTGGAAATAGGATATCTTTAACCGATGTAAACCTTTTTTTCTGTCAGTATTTTTCTAGTATGGGTATTAGTTGTACATTGGGAAATGAATTTATTGCTCACTTTTTCCTCCGTTCCCGTTAATAAGAAGACAGTTGAAAAAGTCCAGTTTTCCCGAATAATGATAATTTTGAATGTATTAACATAAAAATTGAAATAAGTCATCACGAGATGAACGTGAATTTAGTCGAAAAGTGAATTTCCTGCAAAAAATCGTTCAACTAAAAATAAGAGCGATGGCTCATTCGATTCGGGATGTCATTCTGAGAAAGAAATATCTTTCGATTTTTCCGCCGACGAAAATTTTTTTCAACAAAAAAAAATCAAATCATCCTTAGTTTTTGGCAATAGCTCGAAAACTATTGATGATAGAGAAAATAGAATTCTTGAAGAGGAGGAAATTTCCCAAAAAAAAGTTCCTACTCTCGGAACTCTATCTCAATTATTTATAATTTTAATTCAACGCGGGCGTTACGGCATATCATCTGAACACTTCAAAGAATGGAAACCATTTGCAAAAAAATGTTTTCATTGAATTTTGATAATGTGAGGCTATTGTTAATTAAGTAGTTTTTTTGGATCCGCCTATTTTATTAAAAACCAAATAATTGTTTAGATAATGACTCCATAATTTTTTTGCTTCCTGGAGCACATTTAACATGTATACTCAATAATATCACGCTATAAAATAATTCAAATATTAATTATTTTGTTAATTATAAATTTCTGAAGTTAACAACATATGAGAAATCGAGTGAATATTGTAAAAAAAAATTGTTATTTTATATAATTATCAGTTTTATGTCTGACAGAGATATTTCACAACGTTTTAAAAAATAAAATTACGCTATTTATTTATAAAATATTTATAATCAAATGGATAGGTAAGTTGAATATTAAAAAAAAAGTTTTTTTGCATTAGGTTGTTAAGAGTTTATTATGATAAAAAAATAGTTTTTTTTTATTGATTATAACAGTTTTTTTTTATTATTTAAATAATTTATTGGATTTTTTTTTCTTTGAAATTCAGCTAACAATTAGTTATAAACAAACTTTGATTGGCATTATTCTTTTTTGAATGGTACAAAAAATAAGAAAAACAACCATGTACGACAAACTGTTAATTTTTTTTTTTAATTTTATAGAATTTTAATTTTTTCCATTCAAAAAAAATATAATGCCAATCAAAGTTTGTTTATAACCTATTGTAAACTAAATGAACAATTACATTATTTATCAAATAAATCTTAATATATTATTTAAATAATAAAAAAAATATAAACAATTTAAAAAAAAACTATATATTTTTTCAATCATAAAAATCAACCTAATGCAAGAAAACAATTTCTGAAAAATATTCAATTTTCTATTTGTTTATAAATATTTCATAAACAAATAACGTAATTTTATTTTTTAAAACGTGAAATGCCTTTGTCAACATAAAACAAAAAATATCAATAAAAAAAATTGTTGAGAATATTTACTCGATTTCTTATATTTTGTTAACTTTATAAATTTATAATAATCAACTTTCAAGCAGTTTTCGTAATATCATTAAGTACACATGCAAAATATGCTTCAGGAAGTGAAAAAAATGGAGTCATTCTGTAAACAATTATTCGGTTTTTAATATAATCGGCGGTTCCAAAAAAACTACTTGATTAACATTATCAAAATTCAATGAATTTTTTTTTCCATCGTAATTTCTTTTTTTCAAATGATCAGATGATACTATAATTTTTTTGAATTTTTAAATTTATATTCAATAGTATAAAAAAATATTTCATGTGCATTGCTCTCTCGAGAGGTGCTGTACTCCTGCCGTAACGCCCGCGTGGAGCCCTATTTTCAACGTTGAATTAAAATGATAAAAAATTTATATGGAGTTCCGAAAGTGGTGACTTTTCCATGGAAATTTTCTCCCCTTCAAGATTCGTTTTTATTACTTTCTCTATCCTCAATAGTTTTTGAGCTATGGCCTAAACCATTTTTTTTGTTTTTTGTCAAAAAAAGCAAATTTTCGTCGGCGGAAAAAATCGAAAAACACGTCTTTCTCAGAATGAGATCCCGAATCGTATGAGCCATCGCTCATATTTTCGATAGACATTCCTAAATATACAATAGAAAATTATTTTGAAATATTTCAAAGATATTCGATGGGTTGCCAAAGGGAATAGAGGTACTAACAATCCTCTGATATGAATTTCCATTTCTCAATGAAAGTGCTCAAAACATGTTATTCATGTTTCATCATCATGAAGGCCAGATGAGGTTGCAACAGCATTCTCGAATTATCTATTTCACTTGCGAATTAGATGGAAATAATTTGATGATTTCAGTAAACCTAATTCAAATTTCCAAAACATAAACTTTTATAGGTATTAGTTATTTTAGAATATTGAAATGTGAGTTTGTTGAAATAAATAGGTCTATTGCAAATATTAACCAGGGGAGGGGGTTAGATTTTATGTTGGGGTTTGAATTTGTATTGAAAATATCAGTTTCGGTTAGAATGTAAATCCCAATGGATTGGATGTTTTATTACTTAATGATTATGAGCAGCTGTTAATCTCTGTGAGTTCAGCATCGATATAACTCGCGCTTTATATAGTTATTGTGATCCAGTGAATATTATAGCTTAGTCTAAATACTAAAATGTCGTTCATCCCAGAACTATTTCAGGGCTAGCTGATTTTCAAATCAAATGAACGTTGAAATGAGTTCGGAAAACTAACCAGGAGGATCAGTTCGTAAGAAAGAGATTTAACTTTATAAAATCAAAATGTATAGTGTATTCGATAGTTTTCAGTTGTAATGAAAGATTCAACAAAACTGAATGCACAGTAGATCTTGTCCCGTGTAATGGCACATAAAATGATAGTTGAATCTAATGAGTGTGCTACGTACAATTTTGTACAGTCAAACAAGACGTTTATTCATCATTACAAACACAACAAATGGTTTGGTTCGAAAAATTGTTTGCTGCTTCATGTGTCGAGGTAGCTCTTGAAAATTATTTTGATCTCAGATAAAATTTTCACATTATCATTTTGACTTTGAATACACAGATATTATACGGAATCGTTGCTTTAATGTAATACTAGGAATTTCCAGTATGTTATGCTAGAAGCAAGAAGGCAATATTTACAAATACCATTATTTTACTGGATCACTATTAGTACTGGTCCAAAGTTGGTAAGTTCGAAATTCATGGAAATGATTCAAAGTTTCATGTTATTTTATTATTGGATTAGGTTGAAATGTTCCTACATACTTCTTATGAAAAAAACGGCTTCTGTGAAAATCACTGGATTTTGTTGCGTCTACTATAATCTATTTGCTAGAAAGTGCAGGAGTATATCTATATACAGGGTGATTTGCACCATGCGGAAAATAAAATGGTATACTCGAAAAAAAATTAGAGCAATTCGAGTTAATTTATTATATTTTTTGCATAAAACCTGACACGATACGCTACTAAGCAGCACGGAGCGGATATAATCTTATCGGTTAGTATCTTCCGATTTCCGTATAGATTATATCGCTTTTCGAACTCATTTCATAGATTGATACCATCCAATATGTCGCAACTTGAAGTCAAGTCACTTCAAGTTGAATCTTAGAACACTTCATTTCTCTTTTTCTTTTTCTTATCTATTTGTTCTGTGTTAATTTAAATCTTCTCTGTGTTAATTTTGAGCATTGACAAGATGAAAAACATGGGCACCAGTGGCTAGTCAGGTTGATGAGAGTCTTATCGATATCTGAGCCAAGCAACGTCGGGCAAGTTTAGTAATTGAATGGGTGACCATCTGACAAGGAAGGTGCGCGTAAAATGCCCTAACAACTATAGCGTTGTAGCATATTCACAGCTGCAGGCGTCTTATCAATGAGCACGAGATAAGACGATAGATATGCTGTCCTTCGGAGGGGATTAAGATGGTGGTCCCAAGTTCATAGATGTTGAGCTCGTTAAAGAACCCTACCTCTGAAACAATAGGGGATTCGGCAAAATTTCCGGTTGGGGGGAGTGTGCTCACCGGCGTCGGTGTTTTGCCTTGGTCGCAGAAAGAGGCAGACGTTAAATGAAGCAATTAAAAAAAGTTGAAAAACGCTGGCAGTTGATAAAGATGTTTTATTTTCAAGATAAGTTTTACATTGTTTGTCACATTTTAACCGTTTTAACTTTGTGAATGTCTGCATTTTATGGGTTCCTTTGTTCTTGTCTGCCGAGCAAGCACTGAAGATGACCGTATAGGTTGAAAGCCCTTTGTGATTATTAAAAATTGCACAAAATACAGAATTAAACTATTGCACACAGCCCTACTACTCCCACTTAATATAATTTCAACTTGAACTCATCAAAATTGTAAGTATATTGAAATTGTTTGTTGAATAATTTTTTTTAAGACAGATTCTAAATTTTCTGACAGCTCGCTCCACCAAGATTCTAGCTACTGACGCTTGTTTCGCTTGTTAGTTATATTCAAACTATCATTTGATACAAAAGTTGAGAGGGATGGAAAAATACAACGCTGCCTCCCGGACTAGTGTATCTTCCTAGCAAACAGATTATACCAGGTTGTCTAGAGTGAAATGTTACCTGATATTTGTCTTTTTGGCTGTGAATAACTCGATTAATTTATTTTTTTCATTTATTTCAAGTCGCTGAAAAATTTCGAGATTTGTACTTTTTTCTGATATAAGCTGACCAAACTGTTCATAAAAATTCATCAAAATATGTATGGGAGTATTTCACTACAAAAAAAGCTACAAAATTGTTCATGATGGTAAAAATTGGCAGTGCAATTTTTTTACTGCCTATTTTTGGCATATACTCACCATGGTGTATAAGTGGAAATGCACCTTTTAGGTGTGGTCATTCTTTTTTAAAAATAAATTTCACAATGTAATTTGGAAAATATATTGGAAACATCATCTTGCGAAATGAACACTAATCTTGTGAAAATTAACCCTTGTTTGTGCATTTGAAACATAAAAGTTTGAGTCATTTCCAGGAGTGAATATTCGTTCACTGTGTCAAAATAAACATGCTAATATTTAAGGGGGTTATTCTTGGGTCCATTTTGGGGAAAATATCTGGTAAAGGTCCTTTTGAACTACAGGGTGCTGAAGTTTACCTATTTTTTTATGATAACTTTGGTATGACCCTAGATATTTCTGCATCTTTTATGCATCAGGCATAATTTTTCATTCTTGCAAGGTGAAGTTCGTGCGGAATTTGCACTGAATCATTTTAAAGAGAAAAGTAATACACCACTGCTTCTTCTTAAAGTAACAATTATTGAAATCCTCATTCCTTTCTGAGCAAATCTGGTATCTTGATTTTTTTTCTGTTGACGTATGGTTTTCGCATGAAAAAATTAAATTCATCAATTTGCATCTTGCAAGAACAATTTATTCAACTTTAAACGAAAAATTATTTAAGAGAATAATTTTTAAACGGTAAAACTATAAAATGAAAGTAATCTAAATACATTTTGGAATGCTAACACAAAATTACCCTGAACATACAAGGAAATAAATAAAATCAGATGTTCAAAATGTGAACCTCCTGCAAATATGCTTGCTTTGCTCTTTTTCTCATGGACTCAGGTACTCTTTGGAAAATGCCGGGACTCTTTCTAATAGTTTCACAAGAAACTATAATGCGATTTCTCCACTGCTCTTATGTATGAATTGGTGTGCTGTAAACCAATGTTTCGAAAAAATAATTTGAACTATTGAGGTCCGGGGACCTAGGTGGCCATGCCTGTGGTCCTCCACGATCTTTCCAGCGATTATTGTAATATTGGTTTAAATATCGTACGCCAGAGCACTGAAGTGCGCTGGCGCCCCGTCGTGCATGAACCACAGTCGATTTTTTACTAAAATAGGAACATCTTTCATCAAAGCTGGTAATTCTTCTACGAGAAACTGCCGGTAATTATGCACATTCAATCTCGCATGAAGAAAATAGGGTCCAATTAAATAATGACCTTATATTCCAGCCTACACGTTAACGAAAAACTGCTCCTAGTGACGGGAAGACCCAAGATTGGAAAAATTATTATTCTGAAAGATTTGGATGGCATTACTGAAAAATTGGCTTCATCGGTGAATGAAGTTTCAGTATCAAATAATGGATTTTCATAGGCTTTTTGAATAAACCATTGGCAAAAGTTCATCCGCAATGGAAAGTTGTGAAGGTGTAGAGCCTGAACCAGTTGGATATGGTAAGGATATACTAAAAAGTCATGGAGAATTTTCCAAACAAGAATATGTGAGATATTCAAATTATTCCCAATTTTTCATGTTCGTAATTCGGGATCTTCCTCAATTGAATTCAAAACCGCTTCCTCTATTTCTGGTGTTCTTACAGTTCGTTGTACTCTTTTAGATGATTGTCTGGTTCAAAACTTCCCTTTTCGCACAACCTTCTATGAATGTTTGAAAATGTTCGTGCATCCGGAATATTTCTATTTGGAAAGCGGTCTTCATACACCTCTGGCTTCCAGTGCGTTACCATCATCAAGCCCATACATGTAATGCATATATACAAACTCAGAATTCGTAAAATGGACCATGTTTTTTAAAATAATATTATTAACTAGCTGACCCGACAGACGTTGTCCTGTCCAAATTTCTATGTTCCCTAAAATGTTTTTCCCGAAAACTCTCGTCCGCGTAGAATTTCTTTTTTTCTATGTTTTCCTTTATGTTGTTCCATCTAGACTATGCTTTTGACTCCTTCCGCTTCCTGTTGTCCCGTTTTCCTGTTATCCCGTTATTTCTTCATCCCGTTATCCCGTTATCCCCTTATCCTGTCATCCCATTATCCCGCTTTTTTGTTATCCCGTTATTCCCGTTATCCCGTTTTTTCTTTATCCCGTTTCCCCTTATCCTGTCATCCCGTTTTTTCGTTATCCCGTTATTCCCGTTATCCCGTTTTCCTGTCATCCCATTTTTTCATTATCCCGTTATCCCGTTTTCTCCTTATCCCCTCATCCTGTCATCCCGTTTTCCCGTTTTTCGTTATCCCGTTATTCCCGTTATCCCGTTTTCCTGTTATCCCGGATTTTCTTTATCCCGTTCTCAATTTATCGTACTACAATTATTATATTCGATTGCCATCTTGCAACCCTATTGCGGATCTGTGGATAAAATAAAATGAAATAAAAATCGCGATGGAAAAATAGGGGTTGATCGTAGAAGGGTGAAAATTTGGGGTGGTATGTATTTTTGAATGCTGTATCATAAAAAAAACAACAAATTTTATCTAAAAAATAAAAAAATAAATTAAGGGGTAACCGATATGAACACAAAATTTCATGAGAATCGGTCAAGCCATTTCCGAGGAGTTTAATTACAAACACCGTTTCACGAGAATTTTATATATTAGATTTTGATGACTTAAATACCTGACAACTAGACTTGGTAGACAACTGTCAAAACTATTCATGTTTGCAAAACAAAATCTGTTTCTTACCTACTAGATATGTTTTTTTGATAATACCCAATTTCATAATAACGTGCAAATGATTGAATTTTATTTTTTATGCGAAAACCGTACGACAAACGAAGGAAAATCAAGATACTAGATTTGCTCAGAAAGGAATGAGAAGTTTTACTTTGAGGAAAAGCAGTGGCGTATCTCTTTTCTCTTGCAGTCAGTGCAAATCCCGCACCAACGGCACAGGCAAGAATAAAAAATTATGTTGTACAGCAGAAAATGCCTTTTGTTGCATAGAAGATGCGTACTACGTTTCACAAAAATATCTAGGGTCATACCAAAGTTATCATAAAAAAAATATTTTTTTCTTACAACTTTAGCACCCTGTAGTTCAAAAGATAAGACCTTTGCATATGTTCATATGAAGTTTTTTTCTCAAAATTGAGCCAAAAATAGCCTCCTTGAATATTAGCATGTTATTGAGAAACACCCTGTATATCAAGTGATATGTAGCTCAGTATAATCCTCATTTGGAAATTTCAGTTGTTTTTCGGAAATTTACGACACAAAATTTATCTTTGAAATAAATTATTGGGATAACTATATTATCGGAATTAAATAAATCCATACTTTTCGAAATCTCAGATGTGAGATTGAACTTGAATTCTATAGTATACAAAATGGCACACGAAAATCTCGAATCATTTCAATGATACTGGAATTCCAACGTCGATGTTCCCGATTTTAACTAGAAACGCACCTCTTTGTTTCTGAAGTCGTTATTTTCTACCCTAGTACAGTTGCTGACAAAAAATCTGTAAGAGTTTGAGTGTATTTGCTAGAATAATTTGATAGTTCATTCCCTAAGGATATTTTCAATAAAATGACTGAATGAAAATCAACCACAAGGGATGTCCCAGATATTTTCGTGTCTGCAACATTGCCTCGATTAAAATTTCATAGTCTTCCTGGGATCTTACGAACTGGTCTCCTTAAAATACTTTTACACAGCAAATTCCACACAATTTCCATGCAAGCTAGATATGTTGACCAGTTCATTAAATTCGACTTGATGATTGAGTTGGGACCGTATGATTGGATATCCCTAGTGACATACCTGGGGATTTCGCCAACGACCCGCGAACGTCTGCTAATTGTTTAATAGTGTAACTCAATACTAATCAAAATCAAATTTAACACGCACACTCACAAACACTCATCGAAGAAACTAACTGTTTACATTTGATTATTTGAGTCGTTTTCAGGATACGTCTCATTGATCTGATCAGCCAAATTCAATACAATTCTATGCGGATTTACGAATCACCAACTGCCTTCATGACAAAAGTAGCTAGAAAATATGAAATATTCGTTACAATATTGTTGGTGATGTACATGATGTGTTGCACATCTAGTGCATGTACGAGGTTTCACAAATTTTCACTTACCCGTATTGGCTAGGTAATAGAGTCGGATATGCGCCTGCCCTCACACTTGGAAATGGAAAACCTGGAAAGAATGGATTTTTTTTTCAATACAAATAATTTATCCATCACTCCAAGCAAGTCATAAAGTATATAAAATATACAAAAGTTTATCGGACTAGTCAGAAAATTACAATTAAAATAGAACTGTAGCATAGTTAAAACACATTGAAATATAAACGAGTACAGGTATAAAATATATGACAGTTCCGAAATCATATGACAGTTCCGAAATCATTCACAATTCTAAATGAAAACTCGCCAGTAGAATAAAATGCATTGCTCAAGAGATATGTTGATAACTTCTCTGTAAAGCTAATTTTATTTTCTATATCACCAATTAGATTTTGGAATTAATTGTAAAACTTTATGTGTTGACAAGTATGTGAATTTTGACTGATTGTTAGTCTGGAACGAGACCGATGGAGCTGATTTCATTTTAGTATTATTATTCATTAAATTTATCAGCAAGATATGTATACAGTGAGGACGTAAATAGTCCCCAGCCACAAACGAGACGTCATTTGGAGGAAACATTAAATGGGGAGTTGGGTTTTGTGACATCTCGTTTTGAAGGTATCCTAATTCTTTATCCAACAGTGTATATATTTTGCATTTCTGCCTACCGTTATGGGAGATATGGGCATTTCAAAAGTTGAAATACTTTCACCTCACCAAGTTTAAAATGGAGGCGCTATTGACTAGTGACTTCCTCCACACCCATTACAAAATATTTTGTGCTGCTCGAAAAAGAAAAATGTCAAACGAATACATATATTATCCTGCTATGGATGAAGTTTGAAGGTTAATGACGCTACATTGTTTAGTATTTGTTTGGCAGCCATCAATAGTGAACGCTCTCCTTGTGAAAATGGAACAATTGGTTATCATCTCTATGTGATATAATACTTTCATTTGATAGTCTCAGTCCAACTAATATCAAAGCGCAGCTAGATTCTACTCTGGAGGAGTCTGCTCCTTCGTTTACGATAGTAAAATATTGGGTGCTACGTACGAGCTGCTAATACGAATATCCAGTGGTCGAACAAATGAGGTGACTACGTCAGAAATGGTGAAAAAAATTCACAAACTGATATTGTATGACCGTCGACTGAAAGTGCGCGACCTAGCAGACATGATTGGCATTTCAATAAGTGCTGCATCGCATATTAACTGAACATTTTGACATGAGAAAGCTATGCTCGAGATAGATGCTCATAATGCAACACAAACAGCGTCGTGAGGATGTTTCAATCTAGTGTTTGGTGACGATTCACAGCAATAAAGCCGAGTTTCTGCGTCGATTCCATGGATGAAACATGGTCCTTCAATTTACACCTGAGACGAAGGAACAGTCAAAACATTGAACTGATCGGCTACAAAGAAGGCGAATGCAGTTCCATCAGCAGTCATGGTCATGGCGTCAGTTTTTTTGGGATACGCGTGGGATAATTTGCATTGATTATCTTCAGAAAAGAAAACAATCAACGGCGAGTATTATGCGAACTCATTGCAGCGTTTGAGTGATGAAATCAAGGAAAAACGACCGCATTTGGCGAAAAGTTTTGTTTCATCAGGACAATGCACCAGTTCACACGTCCTTTTCGAGATAGTCAAAATCAATGAGTTGAAGTTCGAATTGCTTCCTCGCGCACCCCACCTATTTGTCAGATTTAGCCACTTCGGATTATTTTCTGTTTCCAAATTCGAAAAATTGTCTCGGTGGTGAAAGATTTACCAACAATGAAGACCGCTGGGAAAAGTTTATCGAGCTAAGAGGAGACTATGTAGAGAAATAAAGATATTTTTTCGCAAATTTTTTCGGTTTCATTTGTTAGGCAGGTTATTTCTGGGACTACCCTAGTATGTCTCTACTTTAGTTGACAATCGAGATCCAATAAAACACCGAACATTTTATAATACCGCATTCTACGGTTGACAAATCCTCGTTTTTTTTCCTCCCCTCTCGCACTTATTTTTATCAGAATAACCCTTCTTTAGAAGGTACACAATTCACAGATCTTGAAAAGGGAAACATTCTCAATTGATATTTATCTTTCAGTCGCAGATGATTCCACATCTGATTTTATGAACATCCTGTTCATATTTTCAACAAATCACAGATCTTGATAATTAATCCTTGTTGTTTTAATTTTATGAATATATAACTAACTTCAAATTGATTCATTTGTCGGTTTGGGCGTGGGAAGAATATTTTCAGATGCCTTTGGCGATGGTTAATATTCCTATAAAAAAAATGGGATGCCTAAGATGACACCCACATAAGTAAGAATAAAACCACGAAGATCAGCAATATCAGCAGTTTGAACCATCATTGAAAAAATAAATACCATCATCAATTAATTCCATTGGATTTTCAAAGTTAAGGACTACGGTTAGTAGTAGGTCCCAACACTTCCTAAACCCTCAAACCTACACGTATCTTTCGATTTGTTTGAAAATATGCACATGATGTTCATAAAATCAGATGTGGAATCATCTGCGACTGAAAGATGATAAACTTTAGTCACTATCTTCCATCGTTCAAGATAACCTCTTGTGGGCTATTCATGTTGAAATGGGATTCCCAATTGAATATTGAATAGAAAGGTTTTTCTGTGAATTGAAAAATCCACGATAAAAATGAAGTAATATTTTGTGAATATCTAAGAGAAAACAGCGACCACCCCGGCTAAAGCCAAGCTGGACATTGAACTACATCTGATAGACATTGAGAAACCCCTAACTTAAAAGAAAAAGTCTGAAAGTGAAAATTTGCATTTTAATTCAGATAGTTATTTGATTTTCTATTCCAGTCTTAATCGAAAACTCATAGATAAATGAGACAAAGAAGAATGTTTTCCAAAAGGAAGTACTCACTAGAAATCATTTGTAACATTGATTGATGCAAGAGAGGCATCACATTCACTAGGTCTTCAATACATTTTTGACGACAAAAATCTATTTCACGCTTCAACGATCATCAGGAAGGCCGGAAGATTTCTGCTGAGTAATCCGTTTTGGAAAACATTATTCTTTGCCTCATTCATCTATATGAGTTCTCATTTAAGAGTGGATAAGAAAATCAAGCAGCCTCCAATCAAGTTCCTTATTCGCATAAGAGACTATTCCTTTGAAGATAGCAGTAGCGGTGAGCGCATCTCCCTCAGTTATAATTCCATCAAACCACTTGTGCTTGGAAGCTCCAAAACTCTCGGTCTCAATGGTTTGAAAAACATTGGCAATACCTGCTTTATGAATAGCGCAATGCAATGTTTATCGAATACCAGATGGTTGCTCGAGTATCTGAGAAAAGACGAACATTTGAAGGATATCAACACAAGCATATCAAGTATGAAGGGTGCTTTGATAAAAGCATTTGAAGAAGTGGTAAAAGAACTTTGGTCAGAAGATTCGTCTGATGTGGTGGTTAACACTGTTTCTTCGAAAAGCTAGATACAAAGATTTGCACCTCGTTTTATGGGTAACGCTCAACAGGATGCCAGGGAATTTTTCAGATATTTATTGGAAGGTCTTCATAAAGATGTCAACAGAGTAAGAGAAAGGCCTAAACCTATTTTCATAGAAATCGATGAAAATTTGAGCGATAATGAAAAGGCAAGAGAGTCTTGGTCAAGATATCTTAGAATGAACAACTCAAAAATTGTCGATAATTTTGTTGGTCAACTGAAATCATCGTTGAAATGTTCTTTCTGTGGCCATTGTTCTGTCACTTTTGACCCATTCTGGGACCTTTCACTCCCTATTTCACAGAGTACTGGCAAGCTCAGACTGTCACAATGTTTAGACTCGTTTACTAGGGAAGACATTTTGGATGATGACGAAAAACCCACTTGTTCTAAATGTAAGGAAAGGAGAAAATGCACGAAGTCATTATCTATACTTAAAATCCCCAAAATGTTAGTCATTCACTTGAAAATATTTTCGCAGAAGGAGAGATTCAGAGGAAAACTAAATGTCTTCATTGACTTTCCTCTCGATGGATTAGATATGAATATTTATGCAGTAGATAACGCAGCTCCGTGTCGCTACAACTTGTATGCTGTATCCAACCATAGAGGAACATCTTTTAACGGACACTACACGGCTTACTGTAGGAACCCTTATGCAGGCACATGGCACGAGTACAATAACTCGAGAGTATCACCGCTATCACCAAAATCTATTGTGAGTGGAGAAGCATACGTCCTCTTCTATGATCAAGAGGACACAAAATCACGGCTTTGAAAAGAACATTTTACTTATTTACATTATATATTTTATATTCATGAAATAAAGTTTATAAAACAGAAAAAAATAACTATCTGAATGAAAATGCAAATTTTTACTTTCAGATTTTTTTCTTTCAAGGTAAGGTCCTTTCTCAATATCTATCTGAATGAAAATGCAAATTTTTACTTTCAGATTTTTTCTTTCAAGGTAATGTCCTTTCTCAATATCTATCAGATGTAGTGCAATGTCCAGCGTGGCTTCAGCCGGAGAAGTAATTGTTTTCTTTTAGATATTCACAAAAAATAAATTTATCGTGGAATTTAAAATTAACAGAAAAATATTTTTATTCAATATTTAATTGAAAATGTTTTGCTTTTCTACATGTATCTTTGCCTATTTTATCATTTATTTACACCTGGTGAAATGATCCGACAATTACATGCAGTGGCGGACTCAATGCCTCGCCCAGAATGAGTAAACATCCTAATGAGGAAAATGCACGTTACAACAATCATAGTATTACATAACAATAAACCTAAGTGTACATGAACACTATTAGAGTTTTTAATTAAAATAATAAAATGAAGAAAATGAAATTAGACTAAATACTGACTGCATAACAGTTTACATGAATGAACAGTACAATTTGAAAGTGAGAGAAATTATATCTGTGCGCCAGATGAGTGCCGCCATTACTCACAATGGAACAAAAACAGCGTCGTGAGGATGTTTCAAACGAGTGTTTGGCGAAGTTTCGCAGCACTAAAGCCGAGTTTTTGCGTCTATTCATGAACTGGATAAAACATTGGTCCCTCACTTCACACCTGAGACCGAGAAAGAGTCAAAACAATGGGCTGAATGGCACCAAAGAAGGCTAAGACAGTTCCATCAGCAAGCAAGTTAATTTGAGTGATGAAATCAACAAAAAATGGTCGCAAATGAAAGACAATGCACCAGTTCACGCGATATCCAAAATCAATAAGTTCGCATTGCTTCCCAACGCCCCGTATGCGCTAGCCTCCACGGATTATTTTGTTTCCAAATTTCAAAAAATGGCTCGGTGCTGAAAGATTTACCAACAATGAAGAGGTGAAGTCTGCGGTTGTTGGCTATTTTGAGGAGCCCGACAATTCTTACTATAAACAGGGTATCCAAACTATTGAACATCGCTGGAAAAAGTGTATGGAGCTAAAAGGAGACTATGTAGAGAAATATAGATATTGTTTGTGTTTTCTTTGTTAGTAGGGTACTACCTTTGTAATGCTCAGTTTTCAAGTCCCTGGTGGTGGACAGATTTTCCCTCCCGAATCAAAACTGTTTCTGAATGAAAATATTTTTTCTAAATGAAATGTCATTCGAATTTTCGAAGATCTTACCAAAAATTGCAATGATCGAAATTGTTCTGGAATCCAGGGCCTCTGTGTACCATTATTTTTTATTTATAGGGATCACTTTATATGTCTCCAGGACACTGGATAAGCTGTTTAGAGTGCATTTATACTATTTTTTTGTGGGGAGATTGAACATTCTGGCTCCTTCGACCCGTTCTGATCATTTGTCTTATTTTCGATAATACCCAACATAGCCTTTCGAAGACATTTGGACTTTCAACTTTAGAACTTAGAGACTAATGTGGACCATTTAGTGAAGAAATATTGTGAGGCTGGGTCTAAAAAGTAAGCGACAAATACTTATTCATATACCAACTCAACTGTATTTTGTATTAATACCATTGCATCCAAAATACTTATTTGGTAAGAACAGACATATCGAATTATTTTTTGAATCCCTACTTCAATGACGTCGCACCAATAGATGGGCCCTCTGCTAATATTCTAACAACTGACTAACAGGCAACGCGCTCAAACCGGCAGGTCTAGAAGCTTGAAATTCAGCACAGGAGTTCCTTATATAACGTAGGTGAGATCTTAAAAAATATTTTCGAAAATTCATTCCCTAAGAAGGTAAAAAGAGGGGTTAATACAGCTCAATCGGTGGGTCTAGAAGCATGAAATTTAGCACAGGAGTTCCCCATATAACGTAAGTAAGTACTAAGAAAGGATTTTTGAAAATTCATCCCTTAAAGGAGTTGAAAATATTTAGACACCGTGGGGTCTAGAAGCATGAAATTCCTTATACAACGTAAGTGAGCACTGGGAAAGGATTTTTGAAAATTAAATCCCTAAGAGGGTTGAATAGAGGGTTAAATACATATAGCTTAAATCGGTGGGTCTAGAAGCATGAAATTTTGCACAGTAGTTCCTTATATAAAGTAAGTGAGCAGTAAGAAAGGATTCTGGAAAATTAATCTCCTAAGGGGGTATGAAATTTAGCACAGGAGTTCTCTATTTAACATAGGTCAGCACTAAGAGAGGATTTATGAAAATTCATCCTTTAAGGGGGTTCAATATATACATCTCAAATCGTTGGGTCTAGTGGCAGATAGTTTTGTACATGAGTTTTTTTATATCACGTAGGTAGCACTGAGAACGGATTTCTGAAAATTCATTCCCTAAAGGAGTTAAAAATAATAAGACATGTATTTATTATTTTCCCTGAAAATAATTTCAACTTTTAATTGTATAATTTTATAGTTGTTTTTCTTACCGATGGGAAATCTCATCGGCAAGTTTGAAATAACATTCATCAATGCGAACAATTTAAATGACAATTAATTTTGAATAACTAGCAGATGAATGGAACCCATTATTCTAAGGTTTTTTCGTTGATGTTTAATGAAAGTACAATATTTGTTATTTTCCTGTGTTCCATCCCCACTAAACCCGCCAATGTTACTTAACGAATTATTGGTTCGGTTGTCGCGCGACATGTGCGGATGTCCGGGTGCGCCGGAAGAAGGGTGACTAGGAATCCATGTTACTGCTGTTTGCTGGCCCGTGCTTGATGAACTATACTCTCGTTGGAACACCTGGACCTGAGGTCGAGAGGTTGCGCTTTTCTATTCGTCGCTTAGAGCAATATCGTATGAACTTTGTATTCTTAGGATGAGTACAGTGAATTAGTCTTAGAAAAAAAAAATTAAAACACTTTTTTGAAGAAAAGCTGTTATTCAAATTGCACTAGAGAGTGAAAATAATTGCTTTGGATGTGTGGCGTAGGTTATTCCTGAGTTATAGATTCAAAAGCTTGTCGCGCAAAGTTTTCAGTTCGAATGCAAAAGCGAAAAGCTATTGGATCTATAACTCACGGACTAACCTGTGTTACTTTTCAGTGCATTTGAATAAAAGCTTGTTTTTAAGAAGGTTTTTTATGAATTATTTTATTTTGTGCTTTTTAGTACTTAAGTACGCCTTAATCTATGCATTTTTGTTAAAGCATCGTTATTATGAGGCCTTTCTCCTGTAAGTTCTGTGTAGTCCTTCAATGAGGAGACCATCCAAAGATTAACTCATCCGCCATCTCCAATTTATGAATTTCAACAAAAAATCAATAATCTTCGACTAAATTCATAATCTCCGAGCCCAAAAACTCCCACATACCAATTTTGAATAGAATCGGACCATAAACACAGAAATCATCGGCCATCTTGGAGCCGCCATTTTGATTTTATGGATTTTGTAGGAAAATTCATAATTTTCGACGCTGAAAACTCCCACATACCAATTTTGATTCGAATCAGACCATAAACCTAAATCTCGTCCGTCATCTTGAGGCGCGATTTTGTTTTTTTCTATGACAAAAATTCCATGAGCCGACATTTCAATTTCATCAATTTTGACAGAAAATTCATAATCTCCGACTCCGAAAACCACCACATACAAATTTTGAATAGAATCGGACCATAATCACAAAACTTCTCCGCCATCTTGAATTTATAAATTTTGACGAAAAATTAATAATCTCCGACCCCGAAAACCCCCACATACCAATTTTGAATCAAATCAGGCCATAATCACAAAACTTGTCCGCCATCTTGAATTTCTGAATTGTGACAAAAAATTCACAATCTCCGTCCCCGAAAACCCCCACATACCAATTTTGAATTGAATTGTACCATAATCACAAAACTCGTCCGCCATCTTGGATTTTGTTTTTTTCTCTAACAATTTCATGATGCATTGTCACCAGAATTATGAACACCTGCCAAATTTCAGCTAAATCGGAAGGCGACAAGTGCTCCAAAAATGGATTACAAATTTTGAACCGGAAATAATGAAAGAATGACATACGAACGAAGCAAGTTGAATAAAAGCTTGTGAAAACTCGGTACGTGTACTTATGTACTTTGGCGTAACAAAAAAAATATTCCGCATGCCATAATTTACGTAAATATGAATAACGATAAAACGATCGAAGACAGATATTAAATACAATTCTAATGATTTTAAATATATTTGGGAACATTAATTTTTTTTTGGGAAATATGTTACAAACATTCGTTATCATATACTCACCAGTTGGGATATTCCCCCTTGGTTTTGCACCTAATATTGCTAAATTAACATTTGCTTTCCGTCCATCTATAATCGGGTTGGGATCCTTACACGCTCTCTCTGCTGATGCTCGATCACCCATTATCACCTGCAAAAAATCCTCTGTTGTAAATTTCAGCCTTACATGTAACGCAAACTTCTATAGTGCTTTTTAATAATCTATTCGAGATCTACAAAGGCATATACACAGCGTGTTTTTAAAGGCGAGGCATCTTTTTTAACAAGATGTGTAAAAAACACCTATTTAAAAGATGCGTACTAACAGTGATAACCTTGAATCATTCTGGAGATTTATGTACGGTCCTGGAATCCTACGCCTGCTCCAAATCCATTTCCTAGTTCAGAGAGTGAATTTACTACAAAGGTTTGTGATAGATGGCATTGTGAACCAATCGTTTTACCCACAGTGAAATATACAATCTCAAGAGCAAAAGTTGAATATTGCTAGTGGGATTTGAATAAAAACAATAATATGAAATATTTAAGGTCAATTATTTTAAACTAGCACTTTACTGAAAAATTGGAATTTTTATTTTTTATTCCGAAATACCAAAATATTGTAGAAAAAAACTGATTTGCCCACTTGAACAGTTATCTAATATTTTTTATTTCAAGGGTCAGAGAAAACTCCGAAAATGGAATGTAATTAATACAGATCCACCTTGTTTGGGCAGTAGAAAATCCTCATGCTGTACATTTTTATTGAATAAAGAGGAATAAAACGCGTGTAAAACATTTTAATTTCACCTTGACAGATGTACATTGTAGATTGTAGGGGGTCCAACTCGATAACCTTATTCCAGTGGGTTTTGATTTGGTCGGCTTCCCAGCGCGGAAACTTCTGCCTAATGTGGGCTTTGAAAAGACCACAGAAGGGTTCTGGGCCAGGAAATTGAGTGTTTGCCCCTTCCTTGAAAAGGCCGCCTGCTCTCTCATTGCCTTTGATTCCCTTGTGACCTGGCACCCACATCAGAGTGACCTGATTATTCATAGCAAGTTGTCTCAGGGAAAGTTTGCAGTCCCAAGTCAGTTTAGAGCTTTTAGTGCTGCTTGGCTGTCCGACAGGTATATATTTTTCCCCCCTGGAGCATGTTGCATTCTTGGGCGCAAATTTCTATAGTATGGGTATCTGCCTGGAAAATAGTTGGGGCTTTGCCTAGGGATTTTGGGAGCCTAAAACTGTTACTCCCACTGCAGCCCCTTCGTCCATCTTGGATCCATCAGTATTCTAAACTGATGTATCCCTTACTGGTTGCAGCCCGTTTGTTGTGCATATATGATGGTTGTTTATAACCACTTCATAATGCATAATATCTGATGGTTTGTACCGGAATGCTAGGGGAATAATTTCCAGAATACTCAGATGTCCAATCAGATTTCAAGCTTTTAAGTTTATTGTCTGGTGCAATCTGAAGGCATTCATTGCCGCTTCCTCCATTACAGACAAGTGCAGTGTCGGAAGGTTCAGCATTACCTCTAATGCTGCAATGGGGCTTGTGATTGCCCCTGTGATTCCCAGACAGGCTAACCGCTGCACTTTTCCTGCTTGATTTATGTCGAGTACTGTCAATTACTCTGCGGCACGTTCAGGTTGCCGCTGTAGCTTTGGAAATAATGTCATTGATGTGGCTGTTCCATGTTAGTCTCTGTTCGACTATAAAGCCCAAATATTTTATTATCTTGGAAAATGTAAGCCAAGTTTCATTCAGGGTCGGAGCTTTCGGTTAATTTTTCTGCCTCCTTGTAAATGGGACCAGCACTGTTTTGCCAGGATTGACATGCAATCCTTCCTTTACGCATCAGCTTCTGATTATCATTAGGGCCGTCTGCATGCCACTGGATATTATCCCGTCATGTTTGCCCCTAATAGTAACAACCAGGTCGTCGGCGGAAATTTGAGTCGTAATCCCAGAGTCCTGTAGCATTATCATCAGATTATCCACGGTCGATGACCATAGCAAAGGCGATAGAAGCGCACCATGGGGACAACCTTTTTCATTCTGACTGTTTCCTCTCCCAGCTAGTAGAATACTTAAACGTAAATAATTTGCTGTTTGTTTGCCAATCTGAGTTCCGGCAAAATCATTCTACTGAGTCAGCTTGCCAATTGATGTGTAATAAGTGGAAAATTGACATTGATGATGGCAAAATTGTCGTTAGTGTATTTGTAGACCTGAAAAGAGCGTTCGAAACAATAGATAGGACAAAACTGTTATCAAATGGCAAAGCACAAGGTATAAGAGGCACAGTGTTCAAATGGCTAACAAATTATATAGAAATAGTCAACAAAAAAATAAAAATGTATGGTTGTTATTCTAATGAAATAGATCATATATACGGAATTCCTCAGGGAAGTGTCCTTGGGCCATCATGATTTATACTATATATAAATGATTTACATCTTTACCTACAAAATTCATTTATTAATCACTGATTTCCATATCTCGGAAAAAAACAACTTGGTTGAATCCATGAATAATGAGTTAGATATCTTGAATAGTTGGCTCAGGGCCAATAAACTTAAAATAAATGTCCAAAAAACTAAGTGTATGATATTAGGTAGCAAAATCAACTGTACTAGGCTCGAATTTATGTTAAAAATTGTTAATTCGGTAATTATGTATGTTGATGAGATGAAGTACCTCGGCATTCTATTGACCCTCACTCAGTTTCTCTAGGTATATTGATCTTTTAAGTAAAAAAATAGGCAAACATGTCAGGCACTTCTATAGAATTAGTACAAACTTTTCTCCAGGGTGTAGAATCGTATATAACACTATTATATTTCCACATTTTAATTATTGCTTCTCTCCTGTTCATCTACGCAAATACATCATTTGCGGCTACTTCAGCAAAAAGCAATGCGTATATTACGTTGCAGCAGGTTGACAGCGATAAATGATATGATAATTAAGTTAAAATTTCTAAATATTTCCCAACTGATTGTAGAGTCTCCCAGAATACTAATTTATAAAAGTGTTAATGAGCAAGCTCCTTCTTACTTGCAAGAATATATTATCAAAAGGGCAGATATGATAAATTATAAATTAAGGTTCAATGACCAGTTTCGCATACAAAAGGCTTTAATACAAAAGCTTTGAGAAAAACCTATCTATCGAAGGTTTGAGATTATATAATGATACCTACCTCTGTTAGTTAAGACATCAGAAAATGTCAAATTTTTAAAAACAAGATTAAGAAAAATGTATTTTAATGTATAGATTATATTGTTTATGTATTATGATATCAAATGTAACATTCATGTATGGTTATATATAGTTATTCTAAAGTTCTATTCCATTCTAATCTCTCCGAGAGCAGCTATAATGGTTATATTTTTCAGCATTGCATGTATCCAACTGATCAGTCAGGTGTTTATATTCCTATCCTCTAGTGATGTGGGGTGTTATTGAAAGCACCCTTTATATTTATTAATGCACATAGAGTCTTTTCTCTGGCCGAGTTTGCTTTCAACCAGGCATTGTAGAGCATTCATTGTCGATTTGCCTGCTAGATAGGCAAACCTCTTTATGTGAAGCGGTCAGCCCAAGAGGATTTCACTTCTTACATAACAGTCTGTAATTGTCTCTATTATTTTCAGTAGAAAGGAGGTGAGACTAATGGGGCGATACGACTTTGGTTCATCAGCTGGGCGTCTCCCAGTCTGTGGTATGAGCACGACGGCAACCACCCTCCAGGCTCTCAGTATGTATCCGAAAATGAAACTGGCTTTGAACAGCCTTTTCAGGAAGGGCTCTATTATCTCAAGATCATTTTGTAGCAAGGCGGGAGAGATTCCGTCCTTTCTGTGCGATTAAAAAGGTTTAAGGCTAGGCTCCTGGACAGTAATTGGACCAATTCCATCGGTAAGTTTTGTGCATTTGTTATTCGGAAACTTTTATATAGATGATCTATTTTGAAAAGTTCTACACCGTGTTAATAAGACGCCCAACTTTGAGAACACCCTGAATATCGATAAGGTGATCCACTGAACAAAGCTGGCCTCATAATTGATCTTCGCTTTACACATTTTTCAATAATTTGTGAGTTGATTTAATACATTTTTTTCTATAGATTATTCCAAACAATTCGACAATCAAGGTATTATCATTAAAGCAGTGTCTAGGAGCACGTTTACTTGGATGTATTTTATCACGTTTATATCAATTCGTTTTCTTGTCTGTCTCTTCGGTACAAATTTTGCAATAGATTTTACAATAACTTCCCGATGAGATAGAGACTTGAAACTTTGAACATAGCTGAAACCTGGATGACAATACACCATATACTCGCATTTTTGTCTGTCTGTTTGTTTGTTCGGTACGCATTTTGCAATTTTGAAGAAAGTTGACAGAAGCATTTGGGGTTTTGATTTGGATAGTGCAATTCACATATATCCAATCCTTGCACAAGTATCTGAACACAACACAGCCGTCCATGAACAATATCGAGCCCAACCAGTGCGAATTTTCATAAATCCGGCTCAGGATGTGCTAGTGAATGCGACAAGAAATGCTGACAATGTAAACATGGACAGCATTGTGGCAGGAGATATCAACAAGACTGGAGGATTACAAAAGTAGTTGGAAGTTTTCAACAATGCAAAAGTGATACTTCGCTCAAATATCAACATAGAGCAACGGCTTGTTGTGCAATTGGCAATATTAGTGAAATTGTTTGGCATTAATTCCGGCCTGATCAGAAGTACGATACCGGCATTGCTTCTGTTCGTATCGACTTTGGCAGAGATGGAATTCATTCAAGCCAAAATCAAAACAGTTTTCGGCTCTCTGAAACTATGGAACATTAAAGCGAACAGAGCTCCCACTAAAACTGTACTGGGCCTGCACAGTACGTGAAATGCAGATGTACAGTGAAGTATGCTGTTGTATACCTCGGATCTGCACTATTTGCTAAAGGCATATGTCGCATTGAGTCTTGTCAGATCATTGGATGGATTCAGAATAGAGAAGCTCGATTGCTCAAAACACCCTGCAATGAAGGAAAACAATAGAATGCGACAACTAGGACCTCCAGCACCATAAGTGAGTCATATATTTAAAATTGGCACCTGAGAAGTATCTGGCATTGATTTGTTTTAACATTGGAATACAAATCTTATAAAATTAATTTTGTTTGCTTCTTTATTTTATTTTTCAACAAAATAACAATTAAAAAGATTGATATATTATTGATGGGAGGTATAACAATTTTCTATTTCAGATATGATTAGGTGAAAAGAAACGGAAATAGACCTGAAATTTGTCACGTCTCTGTCATAATTTCATCAAGATGTTTAAAATCGATTGCAGAATTTCACACACACACAAGACTAAAAAACAATTGAAGAAATTAATATACCACGTTTTTGTAACGAACTAAAAAGTATAAAATAATTTCTTCTAGCCCCATGAGATTGTAAACGAAAAATGTGGGGTGCATGCAATGGATAATAGTAAGGAGTGCAGAAAGTAGCTGTCCTTGAGAAAACTCACACAACAGTTCATATCATTTGCAGTGCAATAAAATTGTTAGTGACTTCAATTATCACAGGTCCGCAACAATTTTTTTTTAAATCTTAGGCTTTAGGATTTAACACATAATGCATTTTTTTCAACTGAATTTGAAGTCAAAATTACTATTAGTCAAAGCACGTCAGTGCAATTAAAATATACAATTACAAAAAAACATTACTCTCAAAGAAAATAACTTGATTGCATTTTTTGAATTTTTTACCCACTTTTTTATCTCACTTCGTGTTAGCTGGTCATTCTTGAATAATGTTTCCACAAGTTAGCGTTATGGCTTCTCGGGAGTGTATTAATTCATCTGACGGTTTCTGTTTTATTTGTGGTGAATATACAGTGTCGAAGCAACAGCTGAATATCACAGACTTTATGAAAAAAGCATACTTCGGACTAAAACTTGGAAATCAAGATAAGTTTGGGCGCTTCATGAAGTGTGTAAGCGGTGGCACAGATATACCAGTACCCAAACCCCCTTGGAATAGATACCTAGCTCCGATGAAGGTGAAGTCACACCTGAACCAGATGAAGATTCTGACTTTGAAGATGAAACAAGACCAGATTTTTTTCACAGGAGGCGAAGAATTTTGGTAAGAGACTTGAATCTTCCCAAACATCGTGAAAAGGAGTTCGTTCCTCACTTTGCCCAGGAGCACAAGTTGGTTTATTGCATCGATTTCGAAAATTTGATGGGTCAATTCAAATCCCAATATGATTCAACGCAATGGCGTCTTTTCATAGATTCTTCAAAAATAAATATCGAAGCTGTTTTGCTCCACAACGGCGGTTTTTACGCTTCTGCCCGTAGGTCATTCCGTACATTTGAAGGAAACCTACGGGAACTTGGAATTGGTTCTTCGTAAACATAAATATGGGGTCCATGGTTGGCAAGTGTGTGGGGATAAAGAGGTCTTGTGCATGCTGCTCGGACAACGAGCTGTCTATGGGACAGTCGAGACCAACAAAATCACTGGACCAAGAAGAGTTGGCAACCGAGGGTGCACACAGTCCGTCAAAACAATATCCTCCAAGATATTTTGGTATATCCACATGAAGTCCTTCTTCTACCACCTCTCCATATAAAATTGGGGTTGATGAAGCAATTCGTGGAATCACTTCCAAGAGATGGAGAATGCTTCAACTATTTGGTCACCAAGTTTCTAGGCCTCTCGGAGGCAAAATTGAGCGAAGGTGCGTTCGTTTGACTAGACATTAGAAGGCTTATAGCTGATCAAGAGTTTGTCAATACCATGACGGATTCTCAGAAAAAAGGTTGGAATGCATTTAAAGAGGTCATAGAGAAATGTTTAGGCAATAAGAAAGGTCCTGACTACAAAAAGATCTTCAGACGAATGCTGAAGGCATTTCAACTTGATGGGTTTAAAAGTGCATTTCCTCCAATCCCACATTTACTTCTTTCCTGAAAATGTAGGAGCTGTGAGTAAGAACAAGGTGCACGATTCCACTAGGAGACCAAAGAGATGGAAAAAAGATATCAGGGAAAATGGAGAATTACAATGATGGTAGACTACTGTTGGATGCTTCAGAGATACCCTCTAGATGCTACTCACAAACGTAAATGTACCAAGAGGGGTCTCACAGGGAAGAAGAAACGATTTTAGAATGTTTTAGTGAGCTCATTTCAGTTCAAAAATGATTTTCATGTGAAATTTGTAATTAAAAATTTTCCTAGTAATTTATTTTGAGGTATTGCCCTATTTAAAATAGTTACCTAAATTGTCGGGAAACGTGATGTCCTTTGACGAAACGGAGGTAATTTTCAGATCCAGCGTACAGAATAATATAAAGAATACGTTGAATAACCAAAACAGCTCTTAAAAAAAATATTATATGCATACGCCCCACGTTTCTCGTTTTGAATCTTAAAGCATGTTCATAACTATTGAATATAAATCTTTTTGTGGCTAGGAGAAATTATTGCATACTTTTGAGTTCATTTAAAAAATGTGTAATATTTTTTTTATTCAAATGAAAAAATAAGGTTTTAATTAGATTATTTATCGGATATAATCCAATGTTCGTCGAGGCATTAGCCAGGAAAGTAGTTGGTTTCTGATGAATATGCGACTCAACATACACCTGAGGTATAAATAGTAGTAGAAATCAGTCTTGAGGAATAAAACATTTTTTATGGTTTATAATCCGAAAAGAACAAAACAGAATTCTACCAATTTGCATAATTTTCGTGGAGTATCATATACTATCGCCTATGTTATCAGGAAGCACTCCATATTAATCGCCATTGTTTTGTTTTGCAACGTTAAACTCATTTACAAACAAGCGAAGGTGTACCAACTTTTATCGCCTATACCTCAAGACAATTCTATATCGCGCGCACCCGTAAAAAATGTATTCGATAAGACAAGCAAATAAAATGAGATATGGGTTTGAAAGTAGAATACTCAGGAATGCTTTGTACAGTACTTCAAAACATAATACAGATCTGGAATAAAATTATCGCCATATACTTCCAATCGACCAATACAAAATAAAACAGATATACGCAATGGATAATCAAGTATTCAACTGAACCACTGTAGAATGTTGTGGTCCACTAGTAATGGGACTTCGATGGGAGGATGTTGAAGTGTATGTCGTTTGAGAAGTTTTTGGATTATTCACCAAAAATTTTTCAGTATAATAGATTGATTTTCGCTGAATTGGATTTTAGTCCAGAATGTGGAAGTTTTTTACCCTGTAGAAACGATTTTGATATGTTATTTAGTTCCGGACCCCGATGAAAAATCCAAGTCTTCACCTTGGGGGGAAGGGGGTCCAGCGCGGCCCGCCAACTTTGTTCAAAGGCCAAAAAATTGTTTTTTATATAATTGCTCAACAGATAATCCTAGGACAAACATTTCTTCTACAAATTTGAAGAATCCTAAATTCCCTAAATTTTTTGTATAAACAATTTTTTGTAAGTCTGATGAAACGAGTTACAGTGATGGAAACAAAAACATTCTTCCAAAAAATCATCCAACTGCTCGTTTTTCTCATTTTTAGAAATCATTTCTAGCTATTCACTATATAATTATAATTTGGTAAATTCAAAGTCAATACGTTTCCACACCACCATGAGGTGGCGTAAGCGGCACGTTTTTTTAAATTGTGGTATCGCCAGTAGACCTAATCCACAGATGTATTTTTTTGTAATTTAGTACGGTTCTCATTCCGTAATTTATGTCCCCGAGAATATTTCTATTATTTCTATGCTTCAGATGGTCCTGATCGGTTGATGTTGATGCCTTTATAATCTTCTTCGTTGTCAGTGTTATCCTCTAACCTATTTAAAGTAAACTAAAAACACTTTGGTTTACAAAACCCACGACACGTGTTTCGCTATACTATAACTTTTTCAAGTAGGGATACACTAAATTACAAGATTATTCAATTTCTAGTAAACAGATTTAAAAGGGGCGACTTATTCAAGTTAATCTGGTCATTTAATAGGTATTGTAAATTCTTGTCTTTGTTAATCTCTAAGCTTTCTAGGAGATTGACCTTTCTTTTCTACATGCAAAAGTTCAAAGTCATCAGCAAAGTAAAGCTTTTCAGTCAGGAGATGGTTAGCGAAAGTTGAATTAGATTTGCTCTCAATAAAACTGTTTCTATGGTTAGATATGCGTTGCTTGAAAGTTCTACCTGTTTGTCCTATGTAAAAACATGGACAAGTAGTTTATAAACTCCAGATTTGTCGAACTTTTCAATTCGATCTTTGTTGTTTTCAATACATTTTCCCAAAGTATTATTTGTTCTGTAAGCAATATTAATATCTTTGTCTTAAATATTTAGAAATTTTATATGAAGGTTTGCCGAAATGAGTAATAACCCTGAAATTTGACTTTGTATTTGAATCGGTTGGATAATCTTCCTGAATTGCCTTTTTATAGAGTTCTTTCGATAGGATGCTGTCAACTAAACTTATATCCGTTATTGGCTGCAATTTGTTTAATTATATTTAATTCTTTATTGAAATTCTCTTTTGACAGAGGAACATTCACTAGTCTGTGGATCATACTGTAACGAACCTAGGCCGGACCTGTCGCCTCACATGTTGCCGTCGACAGCGATGAGATCATCCCCGGAGATGTTCGAGAACCATCCAGTCGCTTTTCCGCGTAATGCAACGGTCAATATTGGAAACAATTGGAACATGCCGTCGCCAACTGGAAGAATTCGAAACATCGAGAATGCTGTATCGGAGATAAATAGATCGCCCTCAAGAGGGAGTGGACAGTCTGAACGAGCCCATACAATCGAGCTATACAGTGGCGGAGTAGTAATATAAATTAAGTTGTAAATTAAGTGTGAAATAAATTAGTAGAACCAAGTTAAGTTTATTTACGTTACAATTGGTGTCGGAAGTGAGATTTTGAAAATAAACAAGTGATCGTGGAGTGGATAGTCAGAAAAATAAATTGATAGACCTTTTTGTACGCCCAAAAATAGACAGTGGCCCGGTTTTCGCGAAGTGGACAATTGTGCGTGGGAATATAAACTGATACACTCTTCGCGTGAAACAGACAATAGACTGGTGGCCCGTGGAAAAGAATTCGCGAAGTGAATTTTAACAAACTGATAAACTTTTCGTGTGAAACAGACTGATACCTCGTCAAAGACAAAATGTGTTCAAGAAAAGTGCGCCTTGCGGACTTGAAGGTAGCGGAATTGAAACAGGAATTGGAGGAAAGGGAACTGGAAACAACGGGTAAAAGCAAGTACTCCAGGAAAGACTTGCAGAAGGACTTATACAAGAAGGTGAGGACCCCGAAACATTTTTATTCGAAGTTCCCGGAGGTGATTTGAGTTTGGTAATGAATAAACTCGAAGAAACTACTAAATCCGTGAAAGAAGAACTGCAACAAAATTCGAGGACTTTGGAAGAAAATGTTAGAAATCTGGAAGAGAAACTTCAGGAAAATTCTATAAATCTGGAAGAGAAGCTTTCTAGAAGCCTGGAAGAAAATTCTAGAAATCTGGAAGAGAAGCTTCTAGAAAATTCAAGAAGCCTGGAAGAAAATGCTAGAAATCTGGAAGAGAAGCTTGAAGAAAATTCTAGAAATCTGGAAGAGAAGCTTCTAGAAAATTCAAGAAGCCTGGAAGAGAAGTTCCTGGAAAACACAGAAGGTCTAAAAAAAGAATTGTGTGGTGTGGCTGATTTTCTAGAAGAAAGAATGGGAACCGTTGAGACAGAGATAGATAAAATTAGGGAGCAAATGAACACGGAGGTAGATAAAATCAAAGATGGGGTCGAGGCAGAAATGGACAAAATAAAGGAAACAATCAGTAAGCTGGAAAAACGAATTAATAATGCGCCCTCCACAGAGATGGTTAACGAAAATGCAATGCTGGACTTGAGTTTGAACTTGGATAAAGTTCAAGAGGGAATAAAAGATGTCAAGATCAATTCAGAAATAGGGAAGCTTTCCATGAAGCCGCCTCAGTTCGACGGAAAAACTCCATGGGCAAATTACCGCCGGCAGTTTGAAGCAGCGGCCAAAGCAAACGGATGGAATGCAGGGGAAAGAGCTGTAGCACTGACACTTGCATTACGTGGAGAAGCGACAAATATTCTACAAACTCTCACCGCCCAAGAACAGGAGGACTATGATCAGCTGATTAAACATCTTGAATTACGATATGGCCACGCCCATTTGGAACACGTATACCACTCCCAACTGAAAAATCGCTGCCAGAAATCGGGCGAATCCTTACAAGAATTCGAAGCTGACATTGCACGCTTGGTTCGTCTCGCATATCCAGCCACACCGGAAAATGTAATGGAGCGATTAGCGGTTCAGGCATTCTTGGATGGACTCCGTGACCAAGAAACAAGACAAGCGCTGACACTAGCTCGTCCAACACATCTCGTAGACGCACTGGCACGCGCTTTGGAATTCGAGGCAGCGAAACAATCTTGCAAAAGCCAGAGTAAAGTCCGAATGATTGAGGAAGACTCACAGGAGCCTGCTAATTGGGAAGCTGCCATAAGGAAAGTGATTAAAGAAGTTTTGCCTGAGAAAAGACAGATAAGATGCTGGAATTGTGGCAAAATTGGACATGTGCGTAGCAAATGTCCAACATTCGAAAACACGACTCCGAGTAAAAAGCATATGTCGCATCCTGAAACGACAGAACAGAGGTGTTTTCGTAGACGGTCTCATCAATAACGAGCCTTGCACCATGCTGCTAGATACAGGTGCGACTAGGACAATTCTCGGACCTTCCTTTGCCAGAACACCGGAACGAATTGAACCGACAACTTGGAAGCTACGCACAGCAACAGGGGAGCCAGCTTCTGTATATGGCGAGCTACCGATTGAAATAATTTTGGGCAGCACTAAAGTGAAACATCAGGCACTCGTAGCGGACATCGAAGACGATGCAATCATCGGAATGGACATCATGAATTCCAGAGGGTTTGAATTGGATTTCAAAGACGGCGTCCTACGTGTCAACGGAGAAGAGCTGGTACTTCATGGGAGAAGTGAAGAGTCGATCCGTGTGCTGTTGGCTGAAGATGTAAGCGTACCTGAGAGGGCTGAAACCATCCTGGAGGCTCGCCTGGACGGGAGTGCGAGCAGTGGAGACGTGATGATGTTCGAGCCCAAACTTCATGATGAGAAAATTGGACGAGGGGTTGCCCTAGGGAAAACCCTGTTACGTGCTGAAAAATTTGTACCGGTAAGGGTCATGAATGTCAATTACTTTCCAGTGACCTTAAAGAAAGGAACAATTTTAGGGCACTGCTCGTCAGTTTCATCTGTGATCCGGGGCGTACGAGGTACGATTAGCCAACCCAACAACTTGCCCACAGAACTAGAAAAATTAGTTGCCATCTCTTCCAAAGACATAAAACCAGCTCAACAGCCCAAACTAAGAGATTTAGTCAAAAAGTACCAAGACATCTTCGACACCGGACAAGGAAAAGGGGGTCGAACTAATGTGGTCCAGCACAAGATTGATACTGGGGGTGCCCGACCGATCCGGCAATCAGCAAGAAGACTTCCTCTTGCCAAGAAGGAAGAGGCTGACAAAATAGTCAGCGATATGGGAAAAGAAGGAGTTATCGAACCATCTGACAGTCCCTGGTCCTCTCCAGTCGTACTGGTGAAGAAAAGGATGGATCGACGCGCTTTGTGTAGACTATCGCCAACTTAATAATGTCACGAAGAAGGACAGTTACCCTCTCCGAGAATAGATGACACCCTAGACACGTTGGCTGGTTCCACGATTTTCTCGACCCTTGATCTGAAGAGTGGATATTGGCAAGTAGAACTGGCTCAGGAAGATCGAGAAAAGACTGCTTTACCATCGGCTCAGGATTGTGGCAGTTCACCGTTATGCCAATTCGGGCTCTGTAATCGCGCCCGCACAGTTCGAAAGAAGGATGGATAACAGTACTGAAGGGACTCTCATGGAACACGTGTCTAGTGTATCTCGACGACATAATTGTGGTCGGCAGATCGTGTGAGGACCATGTGAAAAACTTGGAGGAAGTATTCCTGCGACTGAGGAACTCCGGATTGAAGCTGAGCCCTAAGAAATGCCATCTGTTCAAAAAAGAAGTACGACACCTCGGCCACGTTGTCTGATGGGGAAGGAGTAGCAGTGGATGACCAGAAGATCAAAGCTGTTAAGGATTGGCCCATCCCAAAGACATTCACCAACTTCGAAGTTTCCTTGGTTTATGCACATACTATCGCCGATATGTGCTGGGATTCGCCAACATCGCTAAACCACTGACCAAGCTCACGGAAGGCCAAACAAAGTTCCAGTGGTCCGAAGAATGTCAAGACTCATTCAGGAAGCTGAAAGGAGCTTTGATCAACGCACCTATACTGAGCTATCCCTACCCAAAGGGAAATTCATTTTGGATACGGACGCCAGCAACGTGGGACTTGGAGCTGTCCTATCTCAGATCCAGGAGGGACAGGAGAAGGTCATTGGTTATTTCAGCAAGACGCTTAGCAAACCAGAGCGCAATTACTGTGTCACCAGGCGAGAGCTGTTAGCTGTTGTAAAGGAGTGGAACACTTCTACAAGTACGTGTATGGAAGAAGATTCCTGTTGAGAACTGACCATGCAGCTCTCAAATGGCTCTTACAGTTCAAAAATCCTGAGGGTCAAGTAGCACGTTGGATCGGAGACTCCAAGAATTCGATTTCGAGATCGAACATCGAGCCGGAACTAGCCATAAGAATGCAGATGCCTTGTCGCGAAGACCATGTCCAGATGATTGCTCACATTGCCGACGAGCAGAAGAGAAAGAAGCAACACTTTGTAGAACCGCGGCAATAGATGACAACTGGAATGACAGCAAGATCCAGAAAGACGCAGAGAGAGACCCCGAACTGGGCGTAGTCGTCAGCTGGAAGAAGGGCAATCGAAGACCATCATGGCAGGAAGTCGCAGGTTACTCGCCGGCTGTTAAGTCCTATTGGGCACAATGGAACTCTCTTATTCTGGACAATGGGATCCTGAAACGTGTGTTGGAGGCCGATATTGGTGGGGAAGACAGACGCCAAATAATTGTTCCCAGGAACAGAAAAGAGGAAGTGCTGCAGGAAATCCATGATGGAGACACTAGAGGACATCTGGGAGCGACGAAGACCCTGCAGAAAGTGAGGCAACGGTTTTACTGGACCAATTGTCAAGCTGACGTCAGGACTGGTGCAGAAAGTGCGCTGTATGCGCTGCTAGCAACGGACCTCGAATACGACCCAAGGCCCCGATGCGTCAGTACAACGTAGGCAGCCCGTTCCAGAGAATCGCCATTGACATCGCCGGCCCGTTTCCCGTATCCGACCACGGGAATAAATACATCCTTGTGGCAATGGACTACTTCAGTAAGTGGGCGGAAGCCTATGCCCTGCCAACCAGGAAGCCATCACCGTCGCCGACGTCTTGGTGAAAGAATGGATATGTCGATTCGGTATTCCAATGGAGCTGCACTCGGATCAAGGCAGAAATTTCGAATCCAACCTTTTCCAAGAAATATGTCTACTGCTGAACATCCGCAAGACAAGAACCACGGCCCTACATCCGCAGTCCGATGGAATGGTGGAACGGATGAACAGGACGATCAACCGCCACTTGTCCAAGGTTGTCTCTGACCATCAAAGAGACTGGGACCAGTATCTTCATTTGTTCCTGATGGCCTATCGATCCGCAGTACACGAGTCAACCGGTCAAACTCCTGCTAGTATTATAATGGGCCGAGAACTGCGACTGCCTTGTGACCTGAAGTTTGGGATACCGCCAGGACAAGACACTGCGGGAGAGGACTACGTCAGCAAACTTCGGCAGAGAATGGACGACATCCACGAACGAGTCCGGTTGAACATCCAGAGTGCCAGCGATAAAATGAAGAAGACCTATGACATCAAGGCCGACGCTGGAGGATTTAAGGTTGATGACCTGGTTTGGCTGTACAACCCCAAACGTCGTCGTGGACTATCACCAAAGTTGCGGAACTCGTGGGAAGGCCCGTATAAAATCGTGAAAAGGATAAACGACCTTGTGTACCGAATCCATAAGCCACCCGAGGGAAACCAAGGGTCGTCCATTTCAACAGGTTGGCCCTACGCTGGAAACCATGACCAAGTTCGCACCCTCAAGCCACCGGAGGATGATATGACGTTCGAGAAGTTTATGTCCTGTATTCAAACGGGCAGAAAGTTCTACATGGGAGTTACTAGAGAGGAGTCACGAGACCTTTTCGAGGTGCCTGCTGACTACGCACTAGCGCACTGTGTGGCAGAAGATCTTCGAATGTCCAGGGGCATCGCCGTAGTGTTCTCCAAGAAATTTGGTCAACTCCAAACACTGCGGGAGCAGAATCCAGAAGTTGGTGGGGTGCTACAGTTGAAGAAAGGCCAGAGAAACATCTACTACCTAGTTACCAAGAGGCATTCCCAAGATAAACCGTCCTATGAAGATGTCTGGAAGAGTCTCACCAAACTAAGAGATACTATGGTGGACCAGAATCTGGTGGATCTAGCAATTCCAAAATTGTCCTGTGGTATTGATGGGTTGGACTGGAGAGTCACAAGAAGTATGCTGGAGGCGATATTCAGATCCAGCGGCGTCAAGATTTTGGTTTGCTGTAACCCTCTTCCCGACCGATCATGAAGACCGTGAGTGTTACTTCCATCGAACTTCACGGTGCAGATATGGGAGTCATGCAGATATCGTCACACTCCAAGGATGAAATTTCGGGACGAAATGTCTTTAAGAAGGGGGCAATGTAACGAACCTAGGCCGGACCTGTCGCCTCACATGTTGCCGTCGACAGCGATGAGATCATCCCCGGAGATGTTCGAGAACCATCCAGTCGCTTTTCCGCGTAATGCAACGGTCAATATTGGAAACAATTGGAACATGCCGTCGCCAACTGGAAGAATTCGAAACATCGAGAATGCTGTATCGGAGATAAATAGATCGCCCTCAAGAGGGAGTGGACAGTCTGAACGAGCCCATACAATCGAGCTATACAGTGGCGGAGTAGTAATATAAATTAAGTTGTAAATTAAGTGTGAAATAAATTAGTAGAACCAAGTTAAGTTTATTTACGTTACAATACTATTATATGCGGCTACTTTGTGTTGGTAGGGATGAGTGGAAGTACTATGTATTGTAATATCTGTATACGAAGGTTTCTGGAAAATTGAAAAATCGTGTTTATTGTTTATTTTCGTAATGGTCAAATCTAAGAAGTTTATCGAATCATTCATTTCAATTTCTTTTGTAAATTTGATTGAGCAATGAATGTCATTAATGAAGTCAAAAAATGTATTTAATTGTCTATCAGTTCCTACAAAGCAACATAAGAAGTCGTCTACATATCTATACCAGTATAAGAAGTTTTTTTATCAACGGGTGAGATTATCCATGAAAATTTCCGCTAGTAACGGATATAAAGGATCACCCATTATTAACCCTTACTAGAAGAATAAAAATTATTATTAAATTGGAAATAATTTTGTGTTAAACAAACTGTAAGTAAATCCAATATCTCATCTTTGATGATCGGATTAACATGGTTTCTATCAGCATGATTGTTTTATCTGGTGGTATACCCGGAAAAATATTTTGAACACGAAAGAAATGAGTTTGGAATTTTCAGGAAGATGCACGTTCTTAATTTTATCAATCAATTTATATGAATTTTTCAAGCTAAATTTAGGAACAAATTTACAATAACTTTTTCAGATATTTTCAATGATGGTGCTGTAATGAAAGATACTACTGGCCGAATGGGGTAATTTTTTTTATGAAGTTTTACAAGTAAATAGAGTTTTGGAATTTGTGGGTTCATAATAGTGCATCTTATTTTTAAGAACATATTGAATTGATTTTAGTATTGCTTTAACTTCTTTTTGGTAAAAACATGTAGGATCTTCTTTCAAGATATCATAAAACCCCGAAATCAAGAACTCTGAAGTTTTTCGTGAGTAATCAGTTTCATCAATCGTGATCCCCATTTTTTCTTTTTCTGCCCGTGTAAAAACAACTTTAATTGAATGGACTTAGGTTTAATTGTTTTGGCTGTTGAAATTTCTGTATTATGTTCAATGTTAGATTTTGATTGTTCTGATTTCAATATGTTAGCTGTGATGTGTTTATTGATATCCGAATTGGAGGTACCCTTTTTTTGCAATTTATCTTTCAACACCAAGAAGATCTATAATTGGTTTGAGGTTGTAATTGAATTCCTTTTCTATGAGAAAGTTTTCTCGTTCGGAGTGAAATTTGTGTTTGATAGACTGACAAATCTATTGAAAAATTTTTGTTCAATAATTTTAGGGTTTCCTCGAATATTTTGTATTTTTGTGTATTATATAATTAATCAATATTCTTTGTTGTTTGAAATACTTTTTATGTTTGATGGTATCAACTCGTTCTCTGGTATTGTAATCACTGAATTCAATTTGATGGATCCTCACTGAGAATCTGGGCTTTCCATCCTCATCTTCGTCGTTTCGTCACTCTCGATGATGACCTCTGGTGCATTGCCTGAAATGACATTCAATTAGGTACCTGAGCAGGTTTCTCTGACATTATTACTGGTACCAAGTTTCCAGTCCCAGTCGGTTGTTTATTTTTTGGAATCAACACCCCTTTTGGACTTGGTGGTAGGTCCTAAAAGCAAAGTACTGTGCAGCGTCCTCCGTTGGTGGTAAAGAAGCTAGGTTGAATTTGCTGTTCATTGATGATTTTGTAAAACGTTGGTAGCGGACTTCTTCCAATGTTTCCTTTCCTCTTCCATGTTGCCACCATGCGGGCTTCAGCGTCAACGATGTCTTCTTTGAAGATGCCAATGACGGTACTGAATCCTTTCTTTTTTTAAACAAGCGAAAAAAAAATTTACTTGGTTGAAGGGAGATGATGTGTCACAGCCGCTAACCGCATGTAAAAACATGATGTTTTCGGTTGCTCCTTTCACTTTCAAATTATTCGCGGAATACACTCTATGAGCAGTACTGCCTCTCCGCGGTTTGCGAAAATAGATGTTGGTTTGGATGATGCTAATGTTGTCAGCAGAACTAAAAGATCGACTTACTCGCCAACGATAAAAACAGCGTACAATGATGAGTAGAAGGAAATTGCTGTGTTGACAATAAAGACATGAGCATCTTTTTCAGCCTGCTCAACAGTAAAAGCAGCGGGTTTGAATTTTTTTGTCAGCATCGAAATCAGACGAGCTTTATTTTTTTCATTGGCGAAAAATCGTTCTTGAGAATTTCGAACCGTCAATGTTTCATCGAAGGAAACTTCTGCTTTTTCGTTCGGCAATCTTTCTGCACTCTTCGTATGTTTCTTGTCACCATCAGATGGATATCCATCAAAAACAAGGACTGCATATGAATCGCAGTGATTTCGTACATATTGAACGTAATTCTCACAAATTGACCAGAAAGAATCTTACAAGTTTATCCGCAACATTGATTTTGTTATTCCCGAGTTATGAATTCATGCCAGAGTGACAGTAAAAATATCTACACTACAAGAGAATCAACTTCAATTTGAAGAAGATTTCGCTATACAATGTTATTGTGAAAATATTGACTTGGATGATTTTTTGGAAGAATATTTCCGCCGTTTTTGTTGTAGGATTAACCGCTGAGGAATTATTTCGAAAAAAAAAAAATGTTTGTTGTTTTAACCCAAGATGGAGATCGCGCCGATTCCGCCAAGTTCGAAAACTTGGATTTTTGATCAGGGTCTGGAACTAACTAGCATAATTAAAATTAATTTCTACCCCACCTTTTGTAGGGCAGACACCTTTTTTGGTCCCCATTGACTGGAGTATTAACAAAACCCCGACACGTGTTTCGCTATACGATAGCTTCTTCAGGAAAGATGTTACTTGTTTGCTTTAATATGGATTTTCAAGTATAGGCCGCGTAAATTCAAAATTTGTATTGAATTGTGTGATAGATGTTCAATCTCATTTTTCTGAGTACAAATATATTCCGTGAAACTACAAATTGTGTAAATGAATAAACAATTGGGGAATATATTCGTTCCCCACATCCATTAATCAAATATTAATACTACACACTACTAAAAACGAATAGCAACGTGACATATAGGTGATTTGAATGGAAAAACACTTCGACCGTTTGTGGGCACTTAGTATATTAGGTCAACATATGATAAATCGATGTTGAACTATCACAAAGGGTTATCAAACAAATGTATGGGACGGAAGAATGGTAAAACAAATCAATTAATGTGAAACATTCCTACATTCTAAAATATAATAACCTTCATCGGGATCGATGCCGATTCAAAATATGAGAATGAAAAAATTACTTTCCGAATTCATTTGTATTACTTTTATACACCTCGAATATCCATTTTCGGGACTAATTTGAACATACATTCCTGTAGAGTAGTTGTTGAATCTCGGAGAAATTAGACGGCTCAAGTTTTTTTTTTAATTGAGAACTTGAAGTAATTCATTCATCACTATTCTATCCTACAATATATGGAATACCTAAATTTTTCTTCGTATGACACACCCTTGATATATGTTCTTCTGAGAACGTCGATAGTGCATCAAAAAATGAAAATATTTTTCCTTCGAATTTTCCTCAATACGCCAGAAAAAAATATTTATTACCTACCAAAACTTCTCTGTTTCGCGGTTACCAAAATTTGGCAAATTCTACAAAAACAAATAAATTTTTTCCAAAAATTTTTTTTTCGAATTTTTAAAATGGCATTATACACATGTCATTCACGAGTGTGCAACAAGTTGAAATCCACCTTGTATAAATCCTATGTATATCATAATGAATTTCCTTTTCCTCTGATGCAGAACCTAAAACAAAATATTGGCTTCATTTTGTACTTGTCCTCTTGATCTACATTCTCGACATCCAACACCGAAAATGACTTGATATGACAAAATATTCTGTATCCCTCATCGACATAAAAAGCGTTACCAAAAGAAAACATGATAAGTCATAGCAACGGATATCATTATAGGTTATATAACAAGGAAACCAATTTGATGTACAGGAAAGGAATACGAGATAATACTGTTAATGGAATATCCTTTTGATGTTCAGAGGGACAAAATCTGAAGATTCACTTGAGCTCCGGATTCTTTAGAAATATACCAGGAAAATGGATTGTAAATCAACTATCAACAACATATTCCTAGAATGATGCCCAAGAAGGACAATTATTTACCACACTGCGATATCTGTCTTGAGAATGAAAAAACGATAGTCAATAGAAATAGAAAATAACTAGTTTATGCCCGCCTGGATTTTGAGAATGTTATACTTTATATATTTTTTTAATTCTATGCAAGAAATATTTGAAATATAATTTTGATAAATATGGCACCACGCTAACATATAATTGTAATGCAATGCACCAAAATTTATCAGCGTGCAATATTCGTTTGTATCGAGCAATGCATTCTTGAAAGGTTTTCTGTCTCGCTTTCCGTTGCTCGACTGTTTTGGACGAATGGACTTGGGCAGTGGGTACTCGATCGGATTCCAGTCTTGCTTCCTGTTGCTCGTCTGTTTCTGAATTTTGAAATGCCTTTTTCTTAAGTTTTTTTGTGATGACTTCTACAAATTCACTTGCCAAAAGCAAAGAAAATGCGTATGATATCCATCATCTAATAGCGACCAAAATTGGAATTTCACAATCAACATTACTCTGTTATGTCACACAAGAAATGTCACGAAAAAACACGAACTGCCGTTAAACTATATGAAATACACTCATTTGTTAAAACGATACGTACGCCACCTATTGGTGAAATGGTTGTACTAATTCAGAATGATTTCGCGGGCGTACGCACAACTCACCAAAGTTTCATCGCAATCGGATCAATGGTATAGAAACGTATAATGGACAAACAAAAAAACTAACGGAAACCTCCTACAAGCTTTCACTCCTTATGGATTTAATTTCTAAAAACACAGAAACACGTATTTCATTTTTCTGTAACAACGAATTCAAGTACTAATTTTTATGACCGTAACTCAAAAACTAACGAAATCCCTATACAAACTTTCACACCCTTTCCCCTTGGACTTTATTTATAACACCAAAACACATTTAACTTTATTTGTAACAGAGACGTCAAATACCAATTTTTCTGACCCTAACTTAAAAAACTAACAGAATCCCTAAACAAACTTCCTATACCCATATAGACCCCCATTTCACCCCTTTGGGGGTTGAATTTTCAAAAACACTGAAACAAGTATAACTTCATTCATAACAAAGACCTCCAACATCATTTTTCATGACATGAACTCGAGAACTATCGGTTCTCCTATACAAATTTTCAACACCCATTTTAACCCCTTTAGGGTTGAATTTTCGAAAACCCTAACATTCGTATTCTTTAATTGAGAAGAAAAGCCCAAATACCACGCTGTGACTCTTACTTCAAAACTAACGGTACTCCCTCTTTCAGCCCCCCTTTTCACCCCTTTAGGGATAGAATATCTCGGTATCCCGTATCCCGTCATCTCGTTTGGCTGGCATAATCGATTTGACAGCGAGAGTAATGTTTGTGATGACTATTACAAATTCACTAACGCTTTTCACTCCTTCATGGACGGAATTTCCAGATAAGGTTAAACACGATTTATTCATTTGTAACAGAGAGCCAAAACATCAATTTCCATGACCCTAACTCAAAAACTAACGGGAACCCCAATAAAATTGCCACCCCCTATTTCACCCCTTTAGGGGTTCAATTTCTGAAAGAGGTATTTCCTTATTTGTAACAATGACCTCAAATACCAATTTTTATTACCCTTACCTGGAAATTGACGGAACCCCCATACAAACTTCCAATCCCCATTTAGCCCCCCATTTCACCCCTCTGGGGGTTTAGTTTCCAAAAACACTGAAATGAATTTCTTTATTCACAACAAAGACCTCAAACAGCAATTTCTACGATCGCAACTGGATAACTAACGGTTCTCTTATACGAACTTTCAACCATCGTTTCAACCCCTACAGGGTTGAATTCCCAAAAACCCTGTCATATGTATTCTTTGATTGGAAAAAAAGCCCAAATAACAATTTCCATGACTCTAACTTCAAAACTAACGGTACTTTTACTTCCACCAACTTTTCACCCCTTTAGGGATATAATATCAATCCTTAGTGGTTATCCATGTCACCATAGGAATAAGCTGTCAAAATTTCAGTTCTTTAGTTCCAGCGGTTTGGACTGGGCGTTGATCATCAGTCAGTGGGACAGTCAGTCAGGACTTTATATATGTATAGCTGGTATCCGCGGAATGTGGTTTAATTGTTATATCTCCGGTTCCCGTCATCGTAGAAAAATAAAATACATACCAGTTTTTAAGTCTAATCATACGCTGTCACACATTGAGATTTATCAAAATCGGTAGAGTAGTTTTTGCGTGATTCTCGAACAAACAAACAAACAATTACAATTTCATAATAGTTATAGATATGTAGCTCGCAAGAACATATATCAGCATTTCGATTAAATTACTCAAAAAGAAATTATCATGTTTTCCAGACAATTGTAATTCTGTTGATTTGTACGAAAATATGAACAGGGTGTTCATAAAATCAAATGTCCAGCGTGGCTTTAGACGGGGAAGTAGTTGTTTTTTTTAGATATACACAAAAAATATCATCCTTACTATCTTGAATTTTTCAATTTTCAGAAAAATATTTCTATTTAATATTGAATTGAGAATGTTTCGCTTTTCAGAATGTTATTCTAACATTATACATGATGCTTCAAAAAATTAGTAGGTACACTGGCTTCACCATCTCCATCTATAAACGCTTTTTCGACAGTTTCGACCGTTTCAGTTGAACAACACAACGTAAATAGTAGCAAAAGCTGACCAATTATTGCCAAAGAGGTTAGAATTGGCCAAAAAAATATTTCTACAAATACAATAAACAACTTATAATTTTTTACTACACAAAAATATTTTAAAATGAAAGTGGAAATATTGTGTCCGAAAGAAATACATGAAAGAAGGGAATTTTGTGGCATAGTGGACAAATTAGATAATTAAAGAAAAAAAGCATCCTCAAGTGGGAGTCGAACCCACGACCTTATGATCTCTAGCCATACGCTCTAATCAACTGAGCCATTCGAGGACATAGGAATCGACTCACACTCGTGAATCCTTTCCTTCCATAATTTAATGTTCATATTAGAAAGAATCAAGATAAAAAAATGGCCAACCCAATAGCAGATTAAGGAAGATGATCTCTAACCACTGATAAGATTTAGCCAAATATATAATGTGAAAGTGAACATATTGTGTCCGAAAGAAAAACATGAAAGAAGGGAATTTTGTGGCATAGTGGACAAATTATTAAATTAAAGAAAAAAAAAAAAAAAGAAAAAAAAAAGAAAAAAAAATACGGTTATTGATAAGTACGTTTGATCTTCGATTCATTTCTAATATGAACATTAAATTATGGGAGGAAAGGATTCACTAGTGTGTGTCGATTCCAATGTCCTCGAATGGCTCAGTTGGTTAGAGCGTATGGCTAGAGATCATAAGGTCGTGGGTTCGACTTCCACTTGAGGATGCAGCATAATGTCTTGAATAAAGTTCATTTTTCAGAAAAAAATTAAGAACAGTCAAGTGACGACTTCTACACTGGAGCCAGCGGCGGAAGATTTTATTCAGAAATTTCATTTTATTTTTGAAATAGTTTGAAATACATGAGTCCGATAATGGTGAAGATAATATTATTACCAAAATAAGAAAAAGTCTATTTCTAGACTTCTAAAATGTTGATAGCGTAGTGGGATTGACTGAAATATTTTTGCAGATAAATTGAGAAAAAGGGGAAATCTAGAACAACAAAATGAACAATCAAAGTTCATTCTTTTACATTACAACAGGAAAATTCTCATAGAAAAAAAATACGTTCGAGCGTTGAGGATTATTTATTTGAAATAGTTGAAAAGTTTTAGATATGAAGGCAGACCAATCGTATTTTTGGATGACACTTACGGTCACGCTGGACATACAACCTCACAGTCTTGGAGTGATGGAACATCGTCCAGATTATTCAAAGCCATTTCAAGAGGAAAACGATTGATTATTGCTGTGATCATGTAATTAAAACTGAAAATGAATATTTGGAAAAGGACCACATATTCGATATAACGGTTGAAGAGTTCATTATAAACGTAGCAGTGATGTTAGTTTTAGTGACAAAGAGTGATTAATTACCTATTTAAGTGAATTATTACAATTATTTTTATAAGGTTATAGTAATAAAAACTCTCAAAATTAAGTTTTTCTCCTATTTCGGAGTATGTGGTATATAAGCTGGTTTTCTTAAATATTTCTTATTTAGTAAATACCATATCATTTAAGTTAAAATTGTACGTACGCCGCTGAATGGGACTCAAGGGAGGGTTACTGGTGAAAGTGACGTCCTGAAGTTTTTTCGCTATTCAGAAAACAAAAAGCTCTATTTATACTTTTATGCAGCATTAAAAAAACTGAAAAGAATTGCTTCTCAGGTTTGAAAACAGCACGAACTTCAAAAACAGTGGACTGCGAGGGGGGCATCGGCTCCAAAAAATGCAAAAACTATTTTTTCGACTGGCGACTGTTTTTTTGGGATAGTCTTGGAGTTACCTTAATCGATCATCTTCAAAAAGGAAAACTATTACTGGAGCATCATTACTCGACACGCTGAAGGCAGAAAAAGGAAAAACGGCCACATTTGCAAAAAGCTTTACCAAGACAATACGCCGTCTTACCCCCATAAACCTAGCAGAACCATTTGCAAATTTTGAATTTCAAATTATGCCATAATTTGTCGCTAATTAATCGCTAATTTATTACCACAATTATGAATTTTTCGCTCATCGTTTTTTTTAAATCCATGGTTCTGCTAGGTTTATATAAAGCTAGCAGAACCACTTCCTATCTATCTAATTATGAAAAAAAAAACAATTGTCCATAATTTGTCGCCAATTCGTCGCTAATTCATTTCCACAATAAGGAATTTGTCGCTCATTTTTTATGTGAAAAAACAGTATTTTATCAAAAAAATTCAAGAGGCTATCAAACGTATAGTCTATACCTATTAGTTCCATAACAAGCAAATAGGCGTGATACACTAAATTTTCCTAATTTGTCGCCAATGTATCGCATATACAGGGTATTTCTGAAATTGGAGCGATAAATAAAATATGGAGTGTTGTATAAGAATTAATGACACAAAATATTTGAAGAAAATTCTCATAAATATTTTACTTATGCACTGGTTTGATTATTCTGTCCGATAACATTGTGTTAACATATGGTACTCCCGCAGTGTTGCCAGTTTATTTTCATTTCATAAACACTAGTTATCATATTTGGCTTGAAATTAAAACGGAAGAAAGTCACTGAATTAAAATGGGACCATTTCATTCCATAATGAAGCGTTATAAAAAGTTATTGATAATATGCGATAATAAATAATGTATGTAAACCATTTCCTCTATGGATGCATATTGTTGAGTATTCACTTTCTTACATCTGGTTTTGCCACGATTGGATCATTATTGATGGGCAAAAACCGGAAAAAACGGCGTTTTTTCAAAAATTCACTACACCGCAATTTTTTAGGTTGTAGCGTAGGCTATCCGCGACATAATAGTCATTGATATGTACTTCATGCGCGAGAAACTCGGACGCTGTCGGTTTATTAGTTTTAGATTGAATGCATTTGGCATTTTTCAATGCACTATACTGGAGCATGCCTGGATGGGTTATAGCTGGTCCGTTAAAATGCTGCGAAATAGGTGAGAAATACTTGCAAACATGACTGAAAACGGGCGAGCGCATGAAAGCAGTTGAGTAGTGGGGGTAGAGCAGTGGATTCATAACTTGGTGCAATGCGCTTGTATTACATAATACACGCTTTCCTCGTGTCTGCTGCTCTACCCCCACTACTCAAAATGGGAAAAGACGTTTTGTAGTACTATACCTCCTTCTACTTTCAAAGCCTTTTCGAAAAATTGAAATCAAACCACCTATGACGCACCCAGGCGTGCTCCAGTAAAGTACATTACAAAATTTAAATTGCAATTATGCAAAAACTAATGTACTGACAGCTCCTGAGTTTTTCACGCATAAAATACATATCAATCATTACTATGTCGTGGAGAGCCTGCACTACAACTTAAAGAGTCGCTGTGTTATGCATTTTTGAATAAACGCAAATATTTCCGGTTTTTTCGGTTTTTCTCCTTCTACTAATGATCCAATCGACTCGTGCTAGGGTTCATTTTTTTGCATTTTGAATCTCTACAAGCGAAAAAGAAATCTCGATTTTTTGCACTTGAATGTTTATAACAAATTAAGCAATGATAATTGCTAGTAGACAACATCGTATTACGTATGATGGCACAGTCGGTTTCCTGGTAGTATTTTTGTCACGAAAAAATCTCTATTGATTGGTCTAGAAGTGTTTATGTGTGTCTTGCTACAGAACAGGCCTACTTTGAACTTCTGATATCATAATTTCCTTAGCACATGATGCCATGTTGGCGTGGTGATGGCGACATTAATTAAATATCGGTCACAAATCAAACAACGTTGAATTAAGAGCGCGCGCTTACTCATGTTTTGTGTTAGTATGGCCGCTTCAATTTGTTTCAACTTGTTTGAATTAATTTTTCGTCGCTCTGTCTTCCACGATTTTTTGCTCGCTGACCGAACACATGTAATTTTCAAAACGCCGAGCGCCATTGCTATAACATTGCAGGCCCAAGTCCACTTCCAATGTTACATTAATGCATTTGGCATTTAATATAAACTTGTATCGGCGCGGCGTTTAATTGAAAAGATGGACGCATTTATCAAGAAATTGAAGTGCATTTTAACAAAATTGTGACAATAGGATGGACACAAAGAAGGTGGTGAATGCTGACTATATATCGAAACATAGTTTAATTATCTATATATAGGTAGGTATTACCTAAGTGGGTGTATTGCTATACCATAGAGTAATCGGCGATTTAAAAAGAAAACTTGTTTCAAATTTAATGGTACACCCTGTATGTAAGGCGAATATTTGTATATTTGAAGTAAATTAATCTGCTATAGTTTCATCTTAGAACCAGTAACAAGACACGTGGCAAAACCCGCTGTGAGAAAGTGAAGAGTATTAAGTGAATACTCAACAATATGCATCCATAGAGGACGATATGCCGATAGAAATATCAATTAACGTTGATGAACATTTTTCGGGTATTTTTGCAATAGGTTAACAAACATCGTATATTCACTAACTTTTTATAACGCTATTATTATGAAATGGCCCCATGTCTTTCTTCCGTTTTAATTTTGAGCCAAATATGATAACTAGTGAAGTTTATGGAAGGAAAATAAACTAAAAACAGTGTGGGAGTACCATGTTAACACAATGCCATCGGACTGATTAATCAAACCAGTGCGCCAAACAATGGTAGTAAATATTTATGAAAATTTTAGATCGCTCCTACGAAAATATTCTTAAATTTTTTTTCTGTCCTTAAGTCTCACACAACACTCCATATTTCATTTATCGCACCAATTTCGGAAATACCCTGTATATGCGATACATCAGCGACAAATCAGGTAAATTTACTGTATCAGGCCTATTTGCTTGTTATGGAGCTAAAAGGTATAAACTATACGTTCGATAGCCTTAGTAGACAATCAAATTTTGAAAATACTGTTTTTTTACAAAAAAATATGAGCGACAAATTTCCTACTGTGGTAATAAATTAGCGACAAATTACGGATTATTCGTTTTTTTATAATTAGATAGATAGGAAGTGGTTTTGCTAGCTTCATATAAACCTAGCAGAACCATGGATTAAAAAAAGATGAGAGACAAATTTTTGGAAGTGGTAATTAATTAGCGATAAATTAGCGAAAAATAATGGTAGTATTAAAATTTTCCAAAAGAAGTGGTTCTGCCAGCTTGATATAAACCTAGCAGAAGCATGAATGTTTTCAATGTAAGACATCTGGTTGGTTTCAAAAACATTGAATAAGAGACAAAATGTGATTGAAAAATCTGAAAATATCTTTGTTTTGAACGAATTGATTTTTTATGCTTTCCACATTGTTGTATATATTTCCTAAACATGATTTTCTTTATTGAATTTTTTGCGAAATGCTTAGGAAGCCATTTTAATAACTCAAGAAAAATATACCATTTCATATAGCCTCCATATTTTCTTATACTACTTAGCTTTGCTTTTGACCACCTATTATTTTTCAAAAAAATAATATTGGCCCACATCGTTGAAATCGATTTTTATTTAAAATCTGAATAAACAGAAATGTACAAATCGTTGCTTTAAAAGCATTTTTCGGGGAAAACCAGATATTTGCCATATCGAATTTTCATCTGAAATGAAATTTTGATATGCTGAAACTAAAACAATCTGGGAGCTGGAAGCACTGTAATAACAACAAATTTGACAATTTCTTACTCTATTATTCGCAATTTTTATAAAATGGAGAAATAGTTGGTATTGCATAAGATTGTTTTGAATTCTAAGAGCTCTCGGATAAGTATTTTGAATTTCCTGTGTGGACAATGAACGATTCAGATCTTGAGGTTCATAATTGAAGACAATTGAAGTTATGGTAGAATTTTTGAAATAACTATAATCTATTCGTAATTCTGGTAGATCTTAGAAGACGGACGAGTTTCGTGATTTATGTTGCAATTCTATTAAAAATCTATAGATTTTTGAGGTAAATTATTATTAATGTTTGAAATTGGAAAACACAAAGTGGAGGATAACGTTTTTTAGAATATACACTCATAAATAGATCCACATTGAAACAAACAAAAAACTCTGCCTTCACTAAATGATATTCACTAAATTGGGTTTATGAAACTGACACGTGTTTTGCTATACAATAGCTTCTTCAGGTGGAATAATACTAACTCAACAATCACGATGTATCATGTCAAATAAGCAGAGCACGTAATAGTTGGTATACCTATAATTGAGAATATTTCAATAGGTCACTGAATAAAACGGGGATTGAGCAGAACGGAACGGGGACCTAGTTTTCAGTAAAACAAATTTAGTAAAGGAGAATTATTTTAATTAATCTGGTCATTGGGCAAATATAGCGACTTTTTGCATTCATTAATTTCCAAACTTTCTATAAGGTCAAGTTCACAACCTTTCTTTCATATATGTAACATAAATATAAAGACTACAAATGAACTAACAAATGAAATAATAAAAATCAATGATATTCAGTCTGATGATGGAGATAAAATTCATGACGCGAAAAAAATTGCCAATGAGCTTGTCAAATACTTCATTAAAGTTGTAGAAAACTTGGTAAACGATATACAAAATAAATTAAGTTTCAAGAAAAAAAAATATGAATTCATTTTTCTGGAGAAAACTAGTAAAAACGAAGTCCTGCAGGTTATTCTGAACGTAAAAAATTTGCAAAGATCTTTGAAATAATTTTGAAATCACGTATAGAAAAGTACTCGGCCAAAAATAAAATTTAATCAGAAAATCAATACGGATTCCAACGCGACAAATCAACTGAAGATTCTATAACAATACTACTACTCACTAACAAAAAAGTGAATATGTCGACGACAAACTTCCATCAATTTGTATATTCGTGGATTTGAAAAAACATTCGATACTGTCAGTCACGATCATCTCCTAGAAATTCTTGAGAGTATTGGATTCAGAGGTGTATCCTACCAACTATTTATTGTAAAGTTACCTTTACGAAAGAAAACAATGCATAAAAATAAATGAAATCCCTAGTGAATTTCAAACAGTTAAATACGGAGTACTTCAAGATACTGTTTTGGGTGCTCTTCAACATTTAGTTGAACGACCATTTCACAGTAGAAGGAGATATAATTAGCTTAGCAGATGACGTAGCAGTTATTTATCAATCAGAATCATGGGACTCACTAAAACAAAAAGCTGCAGAGAACTTCAAAACAATAATTTAAAGTTCCGAAGATAAATTCCTTTCTATTAATATGACCAAAACTTTCTCCATTACGTTTACGTCATATTCCAAAAACCCACCAAATCTCAGTTCACTCTCGAATCGAATACAATGACGTGAACCTCACCTAAGTAAACAAAATAAAATACTCTGGTGTATATATAGACGCCCATTTGAAATATAATACACATATTTATTATTTGCTAAAAAAATTATGTATTGTTACATATATGTTAAAATACATCAGGTCTTACTTGCAAATTGTACAGATACGCTATGCGCATATGGGATAGTTACTTGGGGCACAGAAAAACTACGTACATGGAAAATATAGATACAAAAACTAGAATTGGAAATAACTCACCTCAAAAAAAGACTCACCCTTCGGAAACAATATACAAAGAAACATCGATTTTAGATTTCAGATACTTTTACAAAATCATAATTGGACAACATGAAAATAAATATAGTCTTGAAAAAAAAATACCATCATTATGCAACTCGTCACAAAATGAATGCCTCCTATGTAATGAAATCGCAGAGCAACACCCTTCAGAGGTCTTATTCATACTCAGCATCTCTGTTGTATAATCTTATTCCATTGGAAATCAAAACAATCAGTAGCATCAACTCAATCAAAAGATATATTAAATACTGGATATTGAGTCTGCCAATGCAAATACACCATTATGTTGATATGAAAAATACATATTATTATACAGGAAGTGAAAAAGACTTATTTTGATTTCGTACCATGAACTAACATGAAGTTATTTAACATATCTCTTTCCTTATGCTAAACATCAGTTACATGTCCATGTACTTCAATAAATATGTAGATGTGTATATGTATGTGTGTGTATGTATGTGTAGGTGTGTATGCGAGCGTATATAATATCAATAATAATAAATGGGCTTTATTTATCGATATATAAGTAAAAATGTATACATATGAAAGAAAGTAATTAGATCGAGGAACAGGCGAGGTTTAGCTTACGCTGTTTCACAACTTAACCCACGTATATGTGTGTAATTATTGAAAATATTGTTAATTTTATCCCACCGCACAGGTTTATCCTTCTGTGGGATTTCTATATTTATTTATCCACATATTATGAATGTACTCACTTCTATTTTGTATTGTGAATTATGGTGAATAAATATTATTATTATTATATATTAATATCACATACAAAAAAGATAATAATTCAGGTGAATTTATTAAGAACAATAAAGATGAAACCGAGATATCTGAAAAATCTGCAATATAAATTGTGCTTCTTGTGCAAGTTTTTACATAGGCCAAACAGGCAGAACTTTCAAAAATCTAATATTAGAACAATGGAACTGTTTCGTCAATGGTAAAACAAATTAAACTTCTGCAACCCACCTCTGGACTGAAAAACATTGTATGATATTATATATAGAAAATAAAAGTTGTAAACTTGAACTTATAGAAAGTCTGGAAACCAGTAAATGCAGAAAGTCGCAATATTTGCTCAATGACAATATTTCCCTCCATTAATTAAAAAAATGTCCCAAATTAATTAATGTTTGCATAAGTTATGCGAATAACATATTTTAAACCACAATGTCTCAAGGTTAAACACCTTGCATATTCCCACCCTCACGAGTCACCCATGGTTCGACGTATTTCATAAGGAGCTCCAGCTGAATCCTAGGAATAACATACGTTTAAGTACATCCATATCTCACATTTTCGACACAATATAAATAAATTGGAAATATCAGCGTTTGCTAACTACTCGGATAAAAATAGATGGAAACATAGTTGCCTAGTGGGGCCGATTCATTCGAATAATTGTTTGAAAATACTACAATCTATAAGTCTCACTCATTTAGCAAAACATTTGCTCTCGATCAGAAAGTAGTGTTTATTCTACCAGTAAGAAGAATTAAAATACGAAATATATTACGTCTACGTAGTATGGTCTGTACGTCAAATTTTGTTTCTATTTCCATGAAATTAGATACTTCTCCACTCTCATTGCTCATCTCATTGCAGGCGGATAATTGCATATTGCCATTTCTGTATTTTCAGTCAGGATTTTGAATTACAACTCCATTTGATTTACGAAAGTTGCTCCTATGCGAATATTTTCAGAATCTCATGTGAACATTTGGGATTATTATCCAGTTGTTTTCTTGAAGAATTCCATACTACTACACCATCAGGTAGAAAGGCTTCCTAAAAAGTGAAAAATAATTGCTTTGGATGTGTGACGTAGGTTATTCCGTGAGTTAAGAGCTTGCGCGCAAAGTTCTGTTCGAATAAAAAAGCGACAAGCTTTTGGATCTATAACTCACGGAATAACCTACACATCCAAAGCAATTATTTTTTACTTTTCAGTGAATTTGAATAAAAGCTTGTCTTCAAATAAGTTTTTTATTGATTATTTTATTTTTTGCTTTTCAGTAGGTACGCCTTAATCTATGCATTTTTGTTAAAGCATCGTCACTATGAGGCGTTTTTCCTTATGAGCAATCTAGTTCTTCAATGAGGAGACCATCTGAAGATTAACTCGTCCGTAATCCTGGGCTGCCATCTTAAATTTATGAATTCTGACAAAAAATCAATAATCTTCGACTAAATTCATAATCTCCGACCCCAAAAATCCCGACATACCAATTTTGAATAGAAACGGTTCATTATCACAAAATTTGTCCACCATCTTGGAGCTGCCATCTTGAATTCATGAATTTTGACAAAAAATTCATAATCTCCGACCCCAAAAACCTCCACATACCAATTTGAATAGAATCGGACCATAATCATGGAGATCGTCCGCTATCTTGGAGCCGCCATTTTGATTTTATAAATCATGACAAAAAATCCATAATCTTCGACCCCGAAAACTCCCACACACCAATTTTGAATAGAGTCGGACCATAATCACAGATATCGTTGGCCATCTTTTAGCCGCCATTTTAATTTCATGAATTTTGACAAAAATTCCCGAAAACCCCCACATACCAATTTTGAATCGAATCGGACCTCATGGACGAGTTTTGTGTTTATACACAAAACTCGTCCGTCATCTGGGAGCCGTCATTTTGGTTTTTTCTCTAACTATGAACACCTGCAAAATTTCACATCAATTGGAGAACTAGAAGTTAGTCAAATTTAACTTGTAAAATTTGATTACACACATCGGGAAAGTAAATAAAAGCTTGTAACAACGTCATAGTTGGATAGAATAAGAAGTTTTTCCTGAATGTTCAGAGGTTTCATAGTCATCGGAAAAAACTTTCCTGAGCAATAAACTCCATAGTTTTGTTGTATGATTTCAAATAAATACATGTTTGAAAGGTTTCGAGCTGCGTCTAAAAATAGCATCGTCGAACAAAACCTTCACCAAGGAATCGTCGTCGTTGAGATCAGTAAACATGCAGAAAATACTTTTGCTTAAGCCTTCTGAGATAAACCTATGTGATTTGTTTACTCGTGAAATAAACGGATTTACAGTAAATGCATTTGATACCATCAATAAATCTGGCCCAGAATATGAAAACAGCACTAATCCGATCTTTGAAATAGATGAGTGTGAAATAACTCTTGACACGGAATAGGAGGCCAATTTTCTGCGAGGAACATAACATGTATAAGACTGACAGCCGTTTCCTATTTATTAACTATTTCTTAAAGAAAAAAAAGTGTTGTGCTAGCTTGAGTCTGAAACTGGCTCTACCATTTCATAACTTATCAACGGAAGCAGTTAGGTTGATTGGTATTCTATAACTTCTAACTTTTTAATAGCATTCAAATAACATAAAATGTTTGGATTTTTCCAAAAAATCATCTAATTGATGGATCCGATGTGAAATCTCTATACCATTTTTACCAGGTTTTTTTAACTCGCTTTCTTGTCTGTCTGTTCGGTAAAAAAATTTAAATCGATTTTACTAACTTCCCGATGAGTTAGAGACTTGGAACTTCGAACATACCTCAGAACTGGTTAACGATGTAATATTAAAGGTCCATGTGCATCATTCTGCTCAGGGATCTCCTGAGGTGGCGTGAGTAGAGGGTGAGGGTGAAATGATGGGCGGGAACTAGCCAATCCTAAGATATGTAGAGCCTGTATTCAGAAACATTTATCTGTTCTTGTGCCCGATGACCGATTTGATATACGACGCGATGCGGTTTATAAAATATTTTTAGCATTTATGAGATGAATGTAGATATATTGCGATCGTCTGAAATTATTGATAATTATCGGGTAATATTAAGCAGGTTGACATTACCGTTCGATTCAATAGATTGGGGAGGTATTCGACTTTGTTTTATATCGTATTGATTTTCGTGCGTATACTGATGTTTGTAAAACGCAGCAAAGAAAGAAGCCATTTAGAGCTAAATTGTAGTGGATATTTCCAGTAGAGAATTATTCCCTATGAAAAGGATCAGTGATGTCGAATTTCTATTGTTTGTGGTTTAGACAAATATTCCGTTTGGAATCGTACATAAATCTGCCGTTATCAAAGATAAACTTTATGTGTTATGAAATCTCGTGGAGCTTATGAGGGAATTCAAATATTTCAGAATTTCCACGGCCGTTGCATTTCATTAATAATGATCAAAATAAAAATGAAAAAATAGAAAAATCGACTATTCCAAATCCCTTTATGATGGAATTATTTCAAGCTTTAGAAATGAATGTCAGGAACTGTCAGTTGTTTCAAGTTAGGTTAGAAAATTCAAACGGGCTGAAATGATTGTCAGGGACGAAACATCAATAAGAGTTTTTCTGTGAGCAATGTTTCGGCAGTGTTGTTTTTTCATTCGAAAATTGTATTTACAATATTGAGATGATCTCGCAGAAATCAGTCCAACGAATGTTATTAACTTCAAAGTGTGTAATTAATATCTCCATTTGATGTCATAGCTGAAAATAGTCCAAAAGATAAGTTTTTAAGTTAGTACTTTCATGAGGAACTGAAACCTTGAACATCCTTTGTTTCAAAACTTTAAAATTCTATTAGAATATCCCAGTAACATCAATAAATTTTACGTGATTTTTTCAGTAAAAATGTGGTTGTAGATCTGTCTTTTCTTTCTCTCTTTCTCAACTTTTGGTACAATTAAATATGTTATCGAGAACATATACAGATGAACCATGCCCTTCTTTTTTTTCTACAGAAGAAGATCTATTTAATTTTGGTCCAGACATTGTTACACGAATGAGTTGAAAAGTTTTGTTCATTCCCTCAGAATTGGAGATTTATTTTACAATTCCAGAAAGGTTTTTCATTGACATTTGTTAAAATAAACTGATAACACGTGTTTTCCTTGATATGATTTGAAATCAAACGCTCTTCAATTTGAAACAGAACTAGTTTTATTCTGAAAATCGAGTCATATTCGAATAATGATAAAATAAATAATTATAAAGCTTATAAAATCTTCGACTCAAAATATAGGGTTCGTTCAAAATTGTACATATTATAATATTGAATTATGAAGAAATCCGGAAAGAGAAATAAATATGATTCCCCGTACAAAGTATATAGTAGACCAAATTGAGTGAAAACTATTCCCGTTGCTGACCGCTTATAGCATGAATTGCCGTAAACCACTACAGATTATACTTTTTCGGGTTTGCGGTATAGATAATATAGATATAGAAACTACCATTCACATAAAATTTCTGGCTCTAGCAAATCTGATTTAAATTTGTAAAACAACGAATTAAAGTGTTTAATACTCATTTATTATTTAATGTGCCACATAGTTTGAAATATTATATATAAAAAAGAAAGCTTGTAAACTCGACCTTCTAGGAAGTTGGGAGATCAATATTAAACAAAAAGGCAGAATACTTGCTTGGATTAATTTAAATAATAATTATTTGTTGAATTTGTTTCACCGAAGATTAAACAGTAGAAGTGAATGTCTTTTGCTTGCTATTTTAATGTCATTTTCGAATGATATCTCGTACATTTTCAAAGACGAAACAAAATTTCGAAAAACTCTTTTTTTCATTGATTTGAGAAAAATTCATTAGATTTTCTGTGACAAATGAAATTTTAATTCAGAAAAAGGTTTCTCAGATGTGGAAATCACAAATGCGTTGGGTTGCAACAGGATCACATTTGATTCACTTACATTGGGACGCTTACACAATTCATAGAAAAGGGGTTTCCACTCAACGGAAATATCTTCTAAATATGAAGCCATACCTCGGTTTGACGGCTAAGAAACCATTTCAGCGGACTTCAGTAGCAAGCAGCAACTGTTTTATGATTCATTCTTGAATGTGAAACTGCGGTATGACTTTGGATTTGAAAGAAATTTACGTTGGAATTGTGGAAAATTCCCAATGTGAGATATTTGCTTCGGTAGAAAACTTCAATAAGAAACAAAATACATTAATTGCACATCTGGAAGAATTTCCTCGAATTCCAAATTTTATTTTCTATACAAAATGGAGAAGCGAAATCGTAAATTTTCTTTCATTCCAATAAAAAACAATTATACAGATTTAGGCAGACGAAATCTAATTGTTCATCAACACAAAAGGAATCTTGAGAAAACAAGGATATGTCGTCATTATCTGAAAAGAAAACAAAAAGATCGAAAATTTAAAAAAGTTGATGAGGCCAGTAGACTAGTGCCCACCAATAAATTGTCCGACTATCTTGAATATATCAAAAAACGGTTAAAATATTTTAGTTAGATACAAAAATATAATTTCACGGACCGTTTCTTATTATCACCCAATAGATCTACCAAAAACTGTTATTAGTGAGAATCCCTTTAAATCCTTCAATAATCTCCTTTTCCAGATAGTTTACTGAAATTATTTTTAAACAAAAATAGGCAAAGTTACATTTGAAGTAAAAGAATAAATCTCCGCCTATGGTCGGCATTTTCGATCAAAGCGCAAATCCTATTATGTTTTATCAGGGGTGGATGATAAACCCCATCCTCATCCAACTAAGAATGGATATACTATACACTCATTTTTGTTTTCGTCGACCTCTTTATCATTATTTCTCCCGTCCCTCAGATGGATCTCTAATTTTAAATCCACTAGTCTGCCGGGGATCTATTATTTCTGGCAACCAACAGAATAGAAAATTTCCAATTATAATAGTTTTCATTATTTATTATTTTTCAAAACAAATATCAATTTCGATTTTTATAGATATTAAATCTTTCAGAAGATCATCGAGTTCGTTGAAAAATATTCTTTGACACACAGTAATCCTATGAACCCTCATATTCCCAATTTCTCCATTTGAATCTTTGTAATGCAATGCAATAATTCGTGAGTGTCAAACAGAATACAAGCGACCCGATGTGTTGAAATAGAAACGTGACAAATGCATTTCAACCACCCAAAATTTACTGTGTGCAAGACTGTGCCCTATTGTTATGTTAAAATTAGTTAGGGTGGCCTTTCAGAAACACAGCTGTCTATCGTTCTTTGGATCGTACTTTGTGCGGGGAATAATTTTCATGATTCTGTTAGAACGTAAATGGAGTTAAATCATAGGAAAACTAAAAATATCATCATATTCTCGTGTACGTACAACAATATAAATTATATCTATCACCAAAGTATAGAGTGGACTGTACAACTTCCGTATGTATTGTACCTACTCGACAAATTGCGAATCACTCTTATGGTAATAATGATCCAATCATGGGCGCAGACATGATTTTGTAATCATTTGGATTGTCAAACAACTATAATGTTAGATTCAGGTCTATAGCTTTGTTAATTTATCCAATTTGTTTCTTGAGTTTTTTATTAAATATTCATTTTTGTTTTTTTCATATACAGTGTCCGCCAAAAACTTGAACCATATGGGAATTTTTTTTATTAATAGTTTCTCAGAAAATTTCATTCATCATAAAATTTGGTGCATTCAATTTGACCAAATACGCGCGAAACCGTTATTATCAGTGGCGTGCGGTTAAGGGGAAATCGGCCGATATTCAAAATTCACTATGGAGTAAAGTGACATTACTATGGAAAATATCGAAAAAATTTATTGAAAAAAGTTGTTTGCAATTAAGAGATATTCCCAGTTATCCAGTTTAGTCCACCAATTACTAATTTCAATAACTGCTTAATGAGTTGATTTATCCATGAGGCCAACTCAATAAGCAATTATTGAAATTAGTAATTAGTAGACTAAACTGGATATCTGGGAATATCTTTCAATTGCAAACAACTTTTTTCAATAAATGTTTTCGATATTTTCCATAGTAATGTCACTTTACTCTATAATGAATTTAGAATACCGGTCGATTCCCGCTTAATCGCACTTCACTGATAATAACGACTATGCGCGTATTTAGTCAAATTGAATGCACCAACTTTTATGATGAATGAACTTTTCTGAGAAACTACAAATAAAAAAAAATCCCATATGGTTCCCAGTTTTTGGCGGACACTGTATAAAATTCAACAATGGTTCAACTCTCAGTTGATATCCCACACCTCAGGACTGAAAACGATTATTTGTTTGTTTACTCAATTAGGGTTCCTTCCCAAATTCCTCCGGAATGCTAATATTGTTGATTTTGTGTTCATTATTCTTAAAATGTTGATTCCAGCGCTAGATAGTGGGACAACCAAGTTAGTTGCTTAGTTTCGATTGATATTCGATAATTTAGAATGTGGATAACAATTTTTTGAATTCCTAGTCCTGCAGTATTTTTTTCTCACATTTTTCATGTTTAAATGAGTTTCACAGCCCATCAGTTTTCATTTGAAATCTTACATGTTAGGAAAAACACTTTCTTGGTAGCCTAAACTGCCCCTCTGAAATACACATTCCCAAACAATATATCGTAAAAAATGAAAAATGCCTCTTTCCTCAAGAATAATGAAGAATATGGTTTCATTTGGCCAATCACACTCTCACTTGCTTCTCACAACTAGATGGAGGCATTGTTTGAAGCTTATATTTTGTGGAGGAATGGTCATTATTGACAAAAAAGTGTAAATAATGGATGGGGGCTTTCCGATACAAAACAACACATCACGATGGAATCAGTCATGTATTCAGTGCATTCCTCTCAAGTATTTGAAAAGTTTTGCCCAGGACTACAAGAAAAGCGCCAAACAAGAACTGATTTTGATTATAGCTCGCTCATCCAAGAATGCATATCTTGGAGATGCTGTTGCCACTTTAAAGGAATGGAATGCTCACCCCACTACTACTCATACGATAACTTATAGCATTGTTTGTGTATATCATTATTGTATGCATGACATTAGTTTGTATTTACCAAGGTAGTTCCAGTAACCTCATCATTTTGAGGGAAGAAAAGCATGAAGGGTGAAGTGTTGGAGGCAAAATAAAACATTCAATTATTGGTATTGAGATAACATTGTGCAATTATAAAACAATACAATCGATACACACAAATACACACAAATCAACTATATTTATTTTTGTAATTCGTTCCCAATATGAACACCCACCAGAGGCCAAAATTATCAAATAATATGATGTTGTTCTATCGAATATCAACTGCAGCATTTTAACATACTTCCAACAATCTGAAATAACAACTTAAACATTCCAGTGAATTACAATTCACACCTGAAAATAATCTTAATTTTTTAACGATATAAACGAACAAAAACCAAAATCAGGTAAATACGATTATTATAACTTCCTATGATGCGACAAAAATGGTTTCTGTGCCAAAAACTCAATAATTATTTAAATAACAAAAAACGAATATACCCCGTTTTTAAAACGAACTAAAAGTATAAAATAATTACTCCTAGACCATGCAGATTTATAACCCCATACAAATTCCTAACTCCATACAGATTGTTCTGAAAGTTTGTGATTGCGAATTTTCAATAGCTATGAAAATACTATTAAGATTTAAAACGAAAAACGTGGGGCGCCTGCTTTTTTATATTTAAATATTATTTTCTGCTTTTTGGTCTTGTGTTTGTGAAATTTTATTTATTTTTATGTTCACAATTTGTTTCCTCTTTTTCTCCTTCTCTCTTAGACTCTTAATTCTTCAATCTGAAACCTGTTGCAAAATGTATACCGAACGACAGTCAGATAAGAAGGTAGACAAACGGACAGACTAGAAAGCGAGTTAATATTGCATTGTCATCTAGTTCTGAGCTATGTTTGAAATTTCAAGTCTCTAGCTTATCGGCAAGTTAGTTTAAAATCGATTGCAAAATTTGTAGCGAACAGACAAACAAATAAACAGACAAGAAAGCGAGTAAATAAAAACGTGGTAAATTGCCTTCAACTATATTTGTGTGCTACCCATCTAGTCTTTATCATTTATTCGAACGAAGACTATATGATATTTGTAAATTTGAATAGATGAACAAAAAATTCCAAGGAACGCAGGGATTTCTATCGGGGGTGTTATTTTCTCTAGAATTGTCGAAACTGAAGAATGAAGAATTGAATTAATTATAATCATTCTTCTAGAATCTTGAAGGAAAGAACGACTATTTGTTTTATTTCTTGGACTAAAAAAAATTTCCAGGACAGAATTTGCTCATTTAAAAATATTCATGACTTGCATACCTTGCGTGATGTGAAAAAAATACCACTTCACCGGAAAAAATAACATACCAACCCAATAGCAGAAGGTGAGAGTAGGTACAAAGATCCGACCAAACACCCAAATCCTACAGACCTATGAGCCCAACGTCCTTCCTGATGAAGACTGCTAGATATATATGAAAGAGTATCAACCTGGAACGTCCACAAATCTAGCACTTGACGACCTTAAAAGGCTCCTTTCTGGGTCGCCTGACGACAGTAGCCCCTTCCTAGACATCGACAGACATCGAAGGAGCTTTTAATAACGCCTCCACAAGATGAACAGTTATACCTTAAAGGCTGGCATGCCTGAGTGCCATGCATGCATGCCATGAGAATGACTCCGACGGCACCGTTGGATGCTCTACTCAGTCTACCACCACATCAAGCAACATCAAAAGACTGCCTGGAGTATGGAGTCGAATAGTCCATAATATTGTATGCAGCTCCAGTATGGCACAAGGTCCTAAATCTTAAAAGATTCAAGAGAAAGCTGGAAAGCACACAGAGAAAAATACTGCTGAGAGTGGCCAGTGCGCACAGTTTTTACAAAAGCTATCTAGATAGTTACGGGGGTTTTGCCTATAGAAATTCTCGTAGTTATAAGAACCTATCTCTATCGGAGGACATATACCAGAGAGAAAAGGAGAGGCCAGGAAAGGATCTACGGAGATCTAGCAAAGAGCCTGGGACGAAAACACGGATACAGGCCAATGGACCAAGCATCTCATACCCTGTCAAAATCAATGGATCAACTTCAAGTTAAGACGGGAAGATCAGTTTACAACACAATTCCTTACGGGACACGGTTCCTCTAATGTTGAAAGATGGCAAGGAAGTAGATGACACCTGCATATACTGTACGGTTATGAAGGCGACAGAAAAGTAAACTCCAGACTTGGGCAGTTACAACAGAGTCACACTGGTCTGGGTGGGTCTGCTAAAGGATCAATTCCAGCTCAAAAAACACATGAGTTTACTAGGCCTGACAGAAGAATACTATTCTAGGTTTTGCCAGGAAGACGAAGAAAACGCACTGCACGTGCTGTGCCACTGTGAAGGTCTAACAAGATCAAGGTACGTGCAATATGGAGAAGAAAAGCTGAAAAGAATCGCTGTCAAGACTATGGAGTCTCGTAAGGAAGACAAAGCCACACAGCGGACTCTAACACCACACATGGAGTTTCGCAATAGAACTGCAAAGGTCGCGATAGACCAGGTCAAGAAGTCAACTCCCGGTTACAAATCTAATATAATGTAATTACCGGAAAATATAACGTCAGCTCTTGCATTAATGTCCTACTCAAGAAGAATCTAACCTCATATGCTAATTTTTGACCAAGTGATTTTTCCAGATTCTAAATCATGCAGCTTTTGCTTTTAACTGTAAAACACCTTTCTTTTGGTTGGGAGGAAAAATATAGAGATAATATGTATAACCATATATTTTACGAAGTTTGGTTCTTGTTATTTGTTAGTGAAAATTAAAAGGGATATTTCCTGTGATATTTCGTATAAAAAAGTAAAAATAAGAAACGTGAATTCGGAAATTTTGATGTTTATAAATGGTATTTTCTCAAAATTCAATTTTATGCAAAACTATTGCATCTCGCATAGAATATGTCAATACAAAAAAAATATATAACACTTAAAAAATAAATGATTATATTAAGTCGTGCTGAATAATTTGAGAACATAAAGCTTATGAATTTCAGTAAAAAAATTATTGAAATAATTAAAACTAGCCGCGCTACGAATACTACCCCGACAGATGTAAATTTTGAGTTCTTGAATTAGTTTGATTGAAAAAATAACAATTGTTTTCTCAAAATCCAATTCGCGAAAAAATTATGGTATTTTACTCAAAACATTTCTATACAAATTTCCATTCTGCATTATGAATACCAGTATCTGTCATTGTCGTTTTGTTCACAATAGTGCGTGAAATTGTTTCGATTCAATCATTTGTAATTATAGCTGAAAAGTACCCGACCTGAAGATGGCGGTTGTTGCTTGAAAATAATGACTGTGGTAGAAAGTACCAACCTCATAAAGCTTAAGTTTGAAGTTTGACGACGCTATGTTGTTCAGTATTTGTTTGGCAGCCATCTATAGTGAACGCTCTTGGTGAATTTGTAAAAATGGAGATAATTGGTTATCGTTTTGTGACACAATACTTTCATTTGAAAGGTCTCAGTCGAACCAATATCAAGCAGGGAGTCTGCTCCCTCGTTTATAACAGAAAAATATTGGGTGGCCGAAGTTAAACCCTGCCGTACGACGAATATCGCAGTGGTCGATCAAATGAGGTGACCAAGCCAGAAATGGTGAAAAAAATCCACAAAATGGTATTGGATGACCGTCGACTGAAAGTGCACGAGCTAGTAGACACGGTAGTCATTCGAAAAAGTGCTGTACATCGCACATTAACCAAAAATTTTGATATGAGTAAGCTGTGAGCAAGATGGGTGCCAAAACAGCGTCTGAAGATGTTTCAATCGAGTGTTTGACGAAGTTTCACAGCAATAAACCCAAATTTTTGCGTCGATTCATAATCATGGATAAAACGTGGGTCCATAACTTCACACCTGAGAGGAAGGTAACAATCAAAACAATGAACTGGAAGGGGAGAATTGGCTCCAAAGAAGGCAACGACAGTTTCATCAGCAGGCAAGGTCATAGCGTCAGTTTTTTGGGATGGTCGTGGTTTAATTTCCATTGATTAGCTTCATAAAGGAGAAACAATCAAGGGCGAATATTATGCGAACTTATTGCAGCGTTCATCATGGATCATGGAAAAACGACCGCATTTGGCGAAAAACAATGTTTTGTTTCATCAAGACAATGCAGCAGTTTATACATCCATCATCGCGATGGCCAAAATCAATAAGTAAAGTTCGAATTGCTTCCTCACGCACCCTATTTGCTAGAATTAATTGATTAACTTGAAAAACTGGCTCGGTGGTCAGCTTGACGATTCTCACTAGGAACAGGGTATCGATGCTATTGAACAACGCTGTAGCGAGTTAAAAGGAGACTATGTACAGGAATAAAGATAGTTTATGGCAAAATTTTTGTGTTTTCGTTGTTAGGTCGGGTACTTATGGGAATACCCTCGTATATCTTGTAAATGGAAATTCACAGGAAGCAAGGTGGCTTCATGTATTAAGGCATCCAGAACGGGATATATCCAATAGAAAAACGTCAATATCCATAACCTATAGCAGAATAGTTTATTTTAGTTTTTTTTAATGATTTTAACTTTTAAATTAGATATGTTGATGTGCTCGAAATTGTGTTAATACATTTTACTCGCAAACCGTGACTCCTATTTCTCTCTGCGTAAAGGTGAGTGAGCATTCCCAATGTTTTTGAATTTAAGCGAAAAAATATCAATTGTTCATAGATTTTTTTAATTTCATATTGGTAACTCCCATTTCAACGCCATTGACTATGACAGCAGGACAGCACCAAATTATAAACATAATGGATCATAACAATTATTCAGAATACCAAATTTTTATTTCCATTAGTTTTCTAGTACATTGAAAAATAAATTTTCAAAATACACTGTATCTGAGAAACTAGTTTGAGATACGTTAATAGAACATTTTCTTCGTGGAATTCGACAAAGAAAATTATCCATGTACTCAGGATACACCTTGTATATTTTTCGTAAAAATTGCATTTCTGATTTTATTGACTAACTTTTTAAAATAATTCCAAAATTCTTATATTGTTTTTCCACGTTCGTACATCTAATCTCGAGAAAACTTCTAACAACTGATATACGAAAGGGTTTTATAAAAAAAATTATGTATTTGATCTGTTGACCGAACCTGAAATTCCAAAGTTCCAGTCATATTCACCATTCATTGAACTCCTAACCAAAATCAAATAAATAAAATCGACCTCGTGAAATCCCGAAGTTACACCAATGATCATATGCTTTTTATGGCCTAGCTATCGTAGCATCTGTCCTAGGTATGTGTACCGCCATGTAAACAATGCAGAAGCTAAAGGTTGTTTATAAAAGTGTATTCAGTTCAAACAACAATCGAATAATAGTCTGGATGGAATACGTGTACGCTGTGTATTCGACATCTCTTTTATACGGATGTGGATACTTTTAAATAAATTCAAAGAATATACAGATGAAAAAGAGGATGGCGAGGTCAGTAGGAATGGTAGATTTCAGAATTTATTGAAATCTTCCTAAAAGCTTCCAAATATTTCTATGTAATCTGACTCAAATCCTCGCTCAAATCAAAAGAAAGAAGTATAACCAGCACACAAGGATATATATAGAGAGTATAGTATATCCATTCTTAGTTGGATGAGGATGGGGTTTATCATCCACCCCTGATAAAATATAATAGGATTTGCGCTTTGATCGAAAATGCGGATAGGTTATTTTTTTTGTATTTTCACTAATAACCTTTTTCGGTAGGTCTATTGGGTGATAATTAGAAACGGTCCAAAGTTAATAATAATTATATTTTTTGTATTTAGCAAAAATATTGTAACGTTTTTTTATATCACCCTGGGCTTGGAAGGTATATTCAGGATAGTCGGATAATTTCTTGGTAATTGAGTCCAAGGTGGGCACTACTCTACTGGCCTCATCAACTTTTTTAAATTTTCGATCTTTTCGTTTTCTTTCCAGAGAATGATCTACGACATATCCTTGTTTTCTCAAGATTCCTTTTGTGTTGATGAACAATTAGATTTCGTTTGCCTAAATCTGTTCAAACATTTGTATAATTCTTTTTTATAGAGACTGTGTTGGATTTCTAAGAAAAATTTCGGATTTCCGCTTCTCCATTTTTGTAGGAAAAATAAAAATTGCAATTCGAGGAAACCCTTCCAGATGTGGAATTCTTTTATTTTGTTTTTTATTGAAGTTTTCTACGTAAGCAAATGTCTTACATTGGGAATTTTCCATAATTCCAACGTAAATGTCTTTCAAATCCAAAGCCATACAGCAGTTTCACATTCAAGAATGAAACCGAGGTATGGCTTCATATTTAGAAGATCCCTTTTCTATTGATTGTGTAAACCCAATGTAAGTGAAACATTTGCTTGAGTTGAAAAAAAAAATGTGATCATTTTGCAACCCAACGCAATTGTGATTTCCACATCAGGAAAACCTTTTTCTGCATTAAAATTTCATTAGTGACAGAAAATCGAATTATATAAATAATTTTTCACAAATCAATGACAATTGATTGGACTACTTTTTCTCAGTTTCAAATATGAGATTATTATATTTTTCTTTTTCACAAATTGTTACTCGTGTTCATGTGAATCACTGATTTGGAATAAGTTCAGATTTATCAAAAAATGTCTTCGATAAACACTCCGCAGTTACTTTTTCGCGTAAAAAAACTGAGTTTTTCCACTTCGTCAATGTACCATTTTTTCTTCTTCGTCACAATTTTCCGAACTTTTGTAACATCTTTGAAAATGTTTACGATGATATCATTCGAAAATCACTTCGAAATAGCAAGCAAAAAACATTCACTTCTTCGGTGAACCAAATTCAACAATAATAATAATTTAAAATTAATCCAAGCAAGTATTCTGACTTTTTGTTTAATATTGATCTCCAAACTTTCTAGAAGGTCGAGTTTACAAGCTTTCTATTTTAGATATAACATTTAAACTCGTTAACAAAATCTACCTGTTATTTTGAATCTATGTGGCCCATTGATAATTAATCATTAGTATTAAACACTTTATTGGTTGTTGTACAAATTTAAATCAGATTTGCTTGAGCCCGAAATTTTATGTGGATGGTACTTTCGACTACTGCACAAACATTTTCTTGCAGTTATTCACCATATACGGCTGCCTTTGCCCAGACACACACCGCACCACTGTTCTACTAATTGATTCTATTATTATATTAGTGTAGTGTAGAGGTTTACGGTAGTTTATGCTATGAGCGGTCAGCGAAGTTATCAACTGGTTTTTACGCGGGAATAGTTTTCACTCAATTTGGTCTACTGTATACTTTAAACAGGAAATTATATTTATTTATTTTTCCAGTTTTCTCCATAATTCAACATAATAATATGTATGATTTTGAACGAACCCTATATTTTGAGTCGAAGATGAATTATTCAACTGAGAATGAATATACTATACTAGCTGGGGTTTCAATCTTAATATCACTTAAAAAAAAATAACTTTAAATCGAGAAAGGTTACATGATGTTCTGTTTGTCGGCGGAAGAAAAACTCAAATACTATCTGACTGACACGAGCGAATGAACCTCAAATTAAAGGAGCATACAGGGTAAACAAAAAATATTAATTCTCATGAATGGTAATTTACAGCGATTCTCTATTTGTGTGTACATCTTAGAGAAAAACTTCTCAATACTTCCTTTTCAATTAACTCCAAATTATGGATTTTCAATGTTTTATAAACGTTTTTCTGACAGTTGATTTGTCCCAATGTAATTGCAATTTTAGAAATTCGAATATGAGAGTATGAAGACATTTCCAACTTCGAATAGTGAAGTATCGAAAAAAAAAAATTCCAAAGTAATTCACAAGAAATATATCGAACATTTCAATGGAGAATATACTTCCTCGGTGAGATTTCAGGAGTTCCCACACTTCTGGATTTCCATAGAAAAATCGCTTTTTGGTACAAGAAATTGCTTGTAGTCTTTTGAGGAGTTTGAAAAGTTTTTGTACCAAAAAGCGATATTTTTATGAAAATCCAGACATCTGAAAATTTAAACTGATGTGTTTTCTGAAATGTTCATCGAAGGAATTAATTTTTTTATTGAAATAATTGTGAATAATACTTTTTGCGATGCTTCACTGACGTCTTTTATATTTTTGTATACTTCAATATTCAAAATATTATAAATCAAAACTAATAATATCCACAGAAAAATGCAGAAAATGCCAGGAAGATATGATATTTTATATTGAGGTATTAATTTTTTTATTTTGCCCCTAGAATTTGGTAAAGTAGTGTAGGAGCTAAACAGTACACACGTGTGAGAAAGTGGTTCCATAAATTACTAATAAACTCGATAAACAATCTGAATAATCGATAATTTCTTGAGTTCGTGAGTTACTCACAATCAAAACTAAAAGCAAAAACTATAAATTTAAGTGTATTATCTACGCAATGCCTCTCACTCGAGTACAAGTGAATGAAGTGAGAAACGCTGCCGAAGTGATGATAAAGAAACTCTGCCAGGACCAAACATTTATAAAAACGCTAGTGGACTCGGTTTCTTCCAAAACATATTGGTCGAAAAACTCAGTCTGCTTGAAGAAAAGGTAGACAATATAAAAAGCGACATGCAGACCTTGAAATTTAGTCACCTGAAGGAGATAAAAACATTGTCTATGAAAATAGAACTACTTGAAAAAAAATGTTGGATTGCTCAGGGAATTTCCTTCAAAAAAGCACAAATAATAGGGGATATTGAAGAAATTAGGCGCAGAGCGAATAATGTTTTGATTTTCGGCATACGGGAGGGAATCTGACCCGAGTCAGTTTGTACGAGAAATATTAACAACGACTCTTCACCATGTCAACTTAGATAACCCACAGTTTCTGAGATTAGGTAAACGAGTCGATCAAAAATCAAGACCTATCAAAGTTACACTACCTAATAAGTCATTTATACCTATTTTAATGAAGAACAAAACGAAATTCCAAAATATCGATAAGTTCAAGGATATATACCTTAGGCCGGCTGTGAAGCAACGGGATTACTTCTTGACTCTGTGACGTGAGTTGTCAGTTCGCCAAAACAATGGAGAAACCAACCTCTTTATAAAATACATAAATGGATATATCGCAATAGTAAAAAACCAGTAAATACATGCAATAGGGCAGTGAAGAATATAAATGCAGATAATATTTCAATTTGTTATTGAATTGCAGAGGACTGAACACCAAGACTCATATATTTTTTCCGCAATTTATTAGTGAATGAGCATAGATTATCGCCTTAACCCAAAGCTGGTTGCACGAGGATTTATATAACAGCGAACTTTTTTCCAGTACAGGAGCTCGATCGAGGGGGGGGGGCGTTAATAGCAGTCGATAACACTCAATACAACTCAGAACCTTTTAAAATAAGTTGTTCAATAAATAAAATCGATGTTGTGGGAATGAAAATTGGGTAAACAATCATAAACCAGTTATCATCGAACCACCCAATTCATCTTTTGAGTCTGATGAATTTCTGGAATGCCTAAAAATTATGTAAACTACTTAGCGCAGTGTATTGGGACCAATATATGAATCACAACAGTAACGTAGATCATGCAAGTATCATTCAAAATATAATATCAAAGTGTGTGCCCGTTTGAAAATGCTGGTTCTAAAAATATCCAGTCTGGTATATAAAAGAATTAATCCGAAAATGAAAAAAAAACCACTATCTGAAAATGTACAGAAGATAAAATTTACTTTTTAATCGAGAGCGGTTTAGGGATCTGAGGCGCTTGATTAAGCGTGAGATAGGTATGTCCTATAAAACATTTTTTGATAAAGCTGAACAAACCATGAAGGAAAATCTTCGTGCTTTCTGGAACTATGTAACTCAAAATAAAATGTGTCACGAATTCCGGGAAAAATGTTCCATTGTTATACCAAACTTAATCTAGTCCTGAGCAAATCGTAAATGCATTTGCAAACAGCTTCAGAAGTGTTTACGTCCCTGATAATACCTCGATATGGAAACAAACTCAATTAGCGAAGAACTTGGTAACCCCAGTCACTTTTTGCATCTTAGAAGAATTTCGGAGGATCAAATGGTCGCAGCATCCAAAAAACTCAAGAATAAACTGACCATGGGTCCCGACGGCATACCAGCAAGACTCGTGAGAACTCATATACAGCTCTTCGCTAGACCTCTTAGCATTATTTATAACATTACGATTAAAATTGGACATTTTCCGAATATTTGGAAATTATTTAGAGTGTGCCCCATCTTTAAATCAGGGAAAAATACAGATATTGTAAATTATACAGCGATTGCCCTGATATCGCCCTTTTAAAAATTAATAGAAACAATATTATCGGGTTTGATCTACAATAATGTCAGCTCCTCGTTTTCCGAACATCAACACGGTTTTGTGAAATTTCGTAGCACTGTATCAAATCTCTGTATATTCACACAATATATCTCCGAAACACTCGACTGCCGAAAGCAGGTTGATGTAATATATATATATATATATATATATATATATATATATATATATATATATATATATATACTGTAAAGCTTTCGATCGAGTTCCTCACCGGCGATTGCTGAACAAACTATCTGCTCTCGGTATCTCGAATAGTCTTCAATCTCTTTTAAAATCATATCTCTGGAACAGGAAATTTGTTTGTTGCCACATCTGGAGTGCCCCAGGGCTCGAATCTGGGCCCACTTCTATTTTTGTTAAATGACATTGCCGATGTTATCGACTCCAAAAAACTGCTATATGCCGACGATATACAATTTTCAGAGATATTGGTGACTACTCGGACTGTATACTCTTACAAAAAGATATTGATAAATTACAAAATTATATATAAATGAGCTGCAAAAGTAACAAAAGCTTCAACACAGTTGTCACATTACCATTCAGCATTTCTAAATATTAGTGAATATGAACTTTAATTTTAACCTAAAAAATTTCAAATCGATGTAAGTGGCTGTCATTTCAAAGAAAGAAATTAATGTATTAATTAATTAATACATTCTTACATTACATATATTGAAATATTATTGTCGTATATTTTTCAATTTTCAGAAAAACATTTCTATTCAATATTCAACTGAGAACGTTTCCCTTTTCAATATGAATACCGCAAAGAGGTTATCTCAATCGATGGAAGATAGTGACTAAAGTTTATCTTTCAGTCGCAGATGATTCCATATGTGATTTTATGAACACCCTGTTCATATTTCCAAGCAATAAACATTAACATTACATAACAACATTAACTGAAGTAAAGTAATAGTTACCCATGAAAATATTTAATAGCAAAAAAATTATATCAAGAAAATTGGAACTCCTGCATATAAGAAATTCAATCGCTTAGCAATAGGTTGAGCGCAACAAATGGGCCTGCGAAATTTCTTCTATTCTCAGATAGGTCCAAACAATATTTACATTTCTAAACCTAGCCGTCACTATTTTTTTTGAATCAATTTCTTGAACATATCAAAACTCTGAGCTGCCAATTCAGGATGTCATTTTCATTTATAGGAATAAAATTATACCTTGTCAGAAAATTTCAACACTTAGAGCGAGTCCATCAATAGGTTTTCAATTATTTAAAAAAAGCGGACAACAATGTCTAAGTGCAATATTGTGCAACATTGAGCAATTCTGTTGCTGAGATGGAAACCTATGATGAAATGAATGTGCGTTTTTCTACTAATCTACTTACACCCGCTACAAATAATTGAATATTTTCAATCAATGGTTTGAAGCTGTTGAAAACTTGCTTATCACCCACCTATCAGAGATTCCTTGTGAATACAGTCCGAGATTTAAAAATACCCGAACACATTTGCTGTGTATAACTCAAAAATTATCTACGATGATAAGCTCCTAATATTGAAGAAAGTAAATAAAGTAAGCCGATAAATATTTCATTTATATTGAAATAAACTGTTTTATTGTTCAGTGATTCGGACAATCTATAGATAGCATTATGGGCCCCAAAGTGACAATTATAAATAACTCTGAAGATTTTAATCAGTCATATATTGACTGACAATTCGTAATTCGACCAATCTAATATTTCCAGATACCTCCAAACCCTATACTAATTCTAAGAAATGTGTGGTATTTGATTTTCGTCGCGTAGTCGAATATCGGTTTGGTTCACAACTTCCCTGTATATGTTGTTTTGGTAAACAACATCAAAAATGAAACCATTAATAGCACTTTCAGGAAATTAAAACTGAGAAAAATTAAAATAAATTATGTTTTGAGGTTTTATAATTCCTAGAATAAATCTGGAAATTGTTTTTGTATTTTTACTCTTGATGAGCATGAAAATAAAGAAATCAATGATTGAAAAATTGAATATCAAAAATTATCACTTTTTGAAACAGGAAATGCGACTTTTTAATATTTTATAAGGTAGGTACTGATAAAGAGTGTCCGATATTTTTTTATCAGGAGTCTTTTTGGCGCTTTGTATAACTTTAATATGTGGCAATAACAAAATAGGCGAGAGTTGAGGTATCACATTTTCTTATAGGCCTACCTAGCCAGCTCATAATAACTACGCCACTGTGGCAATAGATATAAAGTTACATTTTCAAATCAATTTGGAAATAAATAGTACGAGAAAGATATATTTCGAAGTTAAAATGGCAACATTCTCAATTGAATAGAAATATTTTTCTGATGATTTAAAAAATGGAGATAGTGACTGATGTTTATCTTTAAGTCGCAGATGATTCCACATCTGATTTTATGAACACCCTGTTTATATTTTCAAACAAATCAATATAAGTGAAATAATGTCCATTGAATATGGAAAAATTAGCTCCACAAAAACTTGGCTTCATTTTCTGTGCTGAAAATTATTTCGCACCACAACAACGTCTCACTATTTATAGAAAACTGTTCCCATGGGTGGGGGGCAGACCAGATACTGAATTTGTCGAACTCCATTCAGAAAAGACTGTTTGGTTGACAATGCTACCTTCATTAATTCTCTAGTGACCCTATACCATCGCCGAACAGATGACAGATGTCACATCTCTTATAGCAATTTCTGCCAGACAAACTCGACACCCTTACATTGTTAAGCTCGAAACATACCGAACACCACTTCATCAGAAACATTTTCCTGTAGCATAGAAAATTTTTGGAATTCACTCCCTGAAGAGGCTTTTCCCAACGACGAAAACCTCCAAACATTCAAAAAGAGTTGATGAGTATTAATTTCCTTCCTATATGACGTTCTTTCAAAAACCTCATAGGGATCAACTTTTCCCTAGTAGACATAGCTACCACGATTGCAGCAGGAGAGTAAGAAATAGTATGAGGAAACAAAAACATTTTTAGACCTGAAAACAAGTAAACAAACAATAGAGAGAATATGGAAATAACCTTTTGTCAACGTGAACCTACAAAGGAATGGAAAAAAATTTAACAAATGCAGATAAAAGAATATAATTATCTTGAAAATGGAAAAATAATAAAACGTTTTCGAAATACATATTCAACGTGGTGAAAAAACATTTAACCTAAAAAACTTCCCCTGCGTAAAAAACTAGAAATTTATCAAATTAAATTCCATCCACAATAAAGCCAACATTGATGAGTTAATTCAATTATCTTGGTTATTGTGTCACACACTTTTGGTCCAGATTCAGCGGACACAAAGAACTTGTATGTGGATATCACAAATAGTCAATTCATTCAGTTACAAAAGGATTTTTCAATCACTCTTCCAATGAAATATTTGAACAAAAGCAGTCGTATGACATTGGAAACTTTTCACAGTTCACGGAAAAGAAGTATTGAAAATTATGTTCACTGACAGCTGAAGAAATATTCATGGCAATCTAATCAGAAGACTATTTCATTCTTAAACATCACAATTTTTTGCAAACATGCAAAAAACTTCTGTCTTCCCAAGGTTTGCAATTGGATTTTTTTTTTCGTGATAATTATCTAGATACGTATTCTAAAGTCTTTTTCAAAACAAATGGAATTGCAAACCTTTGTAGGACAGATGTGGTTTTCACGTATGCAAAAAAATCTCAAATAACGATTGCAAATAAATCAAACTTCTATACTATGCATTTGTCCAATTTCATGTCCTTGTCACTGATCGTTGAAATTCAAATAATGCTCATTTGAAAAATTTTGACAATATGCAGAAAATGATAACTGCAAAATTAATCCTTACACTGCTGAATCATTCAAAATATATTAGTTGTTTGATAGAAGAAACGTTTAGGCGATAAAACAATAAATATACATGTAATGTGGTAAAACTTTTACGAAATGAAAATGATTCTATATCACAGCAATGGATTTTAAATTCGTATATTTCACCCACATAACAAATTAAATAGAAAAATTTAAGATGTGTCCATCCGAGTTTTAAGTTCCAATACTTACTAGAGTTTTTTGCTCGTCATCATAGAAAAATAAAATAAAATATAACACAGTGCTTTGGTAGTAAAAGTTTTTATTTGGAATTATTTTGAAATTATTTTCAAAAACTTACTAGCAGTTATATCGCAAACAAATTAGCGCCTCTAGAAAATCCCAACAGCTGATCGTCTTCATAGCGTTTGCGCTTATATATGCAAATTGTGTAAATCTGAAGATGCCTGAGCACGCAATAGTTATCGCATTGAACACAAGACGAAATACTTGTCAAAATAGATAAAAATGTGGGAAGTTGTATTTTTCATAAGACTGTAGATTGTTACGGAGGCGTAGAAGGGCCAACAACAAATTATTTTTCAAAAACATTTGGAATTGCCACTTTGAACTGACAATTGTCACTTTGAAGTGACAATTGTCACTTTGAGCTGACAATTGTCACTTCGAAGTGATTAATTCTTTGTCAACGCATTCATCTCCTATAAGGAAACAGAAAATGCAAAATTGATTAAATAAGGGATTTTGAGCTCACTACGTACAGGGATTTGATATTGGAATTCAAATATACATTTTTTAGCCCGTTGAATAAGCCTCGGGTTTTCAAGTAAAGCGATGAATAATAGAATTGCAGTATTCTCAGAAAATAAAGAAGGGTTAATAGCCTAATCGACAAGTTGAAAATGGTCTAAAATAGAGATACTACTCTTAAAATTATGTGTGATAGCTCATTGGATCCGGAATAACGCCTAGAAAAATGTGCCAGAAGCGTGTATTGCAAAAGTTATAAACAATTAAAGATGAAAAAAAATGGCATTTCGTTTTTTGCCAATATTTCATAAACTATTAATATTTAAGAAATTAAAAAAAAAGATTCTGAAAAAGGAGGAAATTTACAATAAAAAAGTCTCCATTATTTATAATTTTAATTTAACGCTGAAAATGGGTCTCTGCGCGACATTTTTAGGTTGCGCGCGCGGCGTCAAACGCGAGTACGACACATTAATTAATTTATTTGAGGTATTAAATATTTTTTTTTTGAAAAAATTATGGTGCATTCTGAACACTATAAATAATTTATTCTCGTTGGAAATTTTAATTGAAGTTAATTTTTCAGCAAGTTAAACTATTGATAACTAACAAAATTTTCTCGAACTTCTGTCTTAATTGTAAATGAAAAAAAATGTTTAAATAATTGTCGTAAAAATTTTTCGCTCCGTAGAGCCTTTCTTATATACATACTCAACACGACCACGCCATAAAAGTTAAAAAATATTCATACTTTGTTTATAATAATTTTTGTACTTGAACAGAAACAAAAAAATCCAAGTAATGTTGTTAAAACAAAATTTTTTTTTCTCAATCACCATATTATTGTTTTTTTTTAATACAAGATATAAATTGATTTGCAAAAAAAAATTTTCCCGCCATTTGCTGATAAATTTTTTATAAACAAATTGATTATTTCAATATTTTTGAAATTTTTTTTATCACAACTTCATTATATTACAAATATTGTGATTTTTGAAAAAAAAATCCTTAATAACAATTTTTAATTGTTTATAATAGTTTTTTTTATATTTCTATTGTTTAAATAATTAGTTGGGAATATTTTTTTCTAAAAATCATAATTGACAGTCCTCTATAAAGTAACAAAAAAAATTTTTTTTTATCAACAATTCCATTGTTTATTAACTTACCAATTTGTTATAAACAAATTTTTAACTTTGTTAGATTTTTTTTCTGAAACTTCTAAAATTTACAAAAACAACCATATATAACAAAGTATAGAAATATTTTTTTCCAATTTTCATTGTACTTTGGGAATTGGAATTGGGAAAAATTGGGAAAATGTTTTTTATACTTTTTATATATGGTTGTTTTTGAATTTTTGTTATCAACAATTCCATTTTTATCAACTTACCAATTTGTTATAAACACATTTTTAACTTTGTTAGATTTTTTTTCTGAAACTTCTAAAATTTACAAAAACACCCATATATAACAAAGTATAGAAATTATTTTTTTCCAATTTTTCATTGTACTTTGGGAATTGGAATTGGGAAAAATTGGGTTTTTTTTTCTAGGCGTTATTCCGGATCCAATGAGCTATCACATATAATTTTAAGAACAGTATCTCTATTTTAGATCATTTTCAACTTGTCGATTAAACTATATCTTGGTTTAGTGGTTAGGTGATAATTCTACAACGCGAAAGGCTCGGGTTCGATTCCTGTTAATGGATTTTTTTTTGAAAAATCGGTTCCAGATACAAAAATATTTTATTTCATAGTGAAAATTGTATATACAGTGTGACTCAGGGATGCTTGCAAGCTCCATAACTTTTTTCTATCCAAATTATTATTTTATCAACGATAGTTCCGACAATTTTTTCAACGATAGGTCCGACAATAAGGCACATTCTGAATATATTTCTAATTATACACAGGATATCCCAAAATAAGATACACAACTGAGTTCTGTTTTTTAAAATGGCAACCCCCCATTTTGGTTACATTTTTGGAATCGCATGTGAATTATCGATATAACGCATCCAGGTTTCTCAGACTTATCTGCAATAGTTTTTGACTCATCTCAATTTATGTTTCAAAATAGTTTCGTTCATAGATCCACAGAAAAATTCATAACCAGAAGAAGAACCTAACCAGAAGAAGAACCTAACCTTACCTAACCTTTCTAAGTTCTGAATTTCAACCATAATCTTAGTTGGATACAATTATGTGCTTCAATTGTTGTATTTACTAACGAAGCACCTTCAATAAAAAAAAATATTTAATTGCACTGATAATAAGGGTAATAACCCGTGTTGTCCACCCATATTTACTAAGTGTGCGAAATTTTCATATTACCCGCATTTTTAACATGGCGGATGCGCTTGCGCGTAACGAGTAGTGAAAAGGCCTATTGTACACGTCTAATTGTTAATGATGAATTTGACTCGCGAAGAATTAGTGAATATGGTCCACTGTATTGGTGAAGCTGACAGAAATCCTTTATTAGCAAGCAGAATCTACCATCAAAAATATCCAGAAGCAAGAACTCCACGGGTGTCTTCATTCCAGATGTTAAGAGATCGGTTTGAACTCACTAGTAGTGTGTCTTATACCAAAAAGGGAATTGTTGGTCGTCGGATCAATGAGAAAAATAATTCGCAAGTTTTATTGCCGCCACAAGAAAACCCTCACTTAAGCACTAGGGAAGTGTGAACAGAATAATATTGAAACATAAATTCCAGCCTTATCATCTGAACCCAGATCAAGAATTGTATGGTAATGATTTTGCAAATAGAGTTGCGTTTTGTATTCAAATGAATGGTATGATTGACGAGGATTATAATACTTGAAAAAAAATGTTTTCTGTTTAACACGTTCGAGACGTCAAGAGATCCACCAAACACTCATGTTGGAGGTTTTCATTTTTTTCTGTTCATTTTTTAGTTTATAAAAAGGAATTTTCAAGTGATACTTTGTTTTTGATGATTTTTCGGGTGTCCCACCAGTGGGTCACAATGATACTTTTTCCTAGAGTGATTCACGTAAAATAATGCATCCAATCCACTCTGCCTGAGAGTTTATGCTGGAAAAAATTGTCCCATTGGAACCAATCCTGAAAGTGAAGGACAAACTTACAAACTTTGTATGGAGTTGCTCAAAGATCTCAAAAATTGCGGCCGTACTCTATAGATAATTTTTACACCAGTGTGAAACTATGTAAGGATCTTCCGAAATCTGAAACATATGTCTATGGAACACTGAGAGCCAATAGAAAAGGAAATCCACAAAATGTCACTAGCAAAAATTGCAAACTTACAAAATATTGTAATTTACTGTAGATAATAAAAATTGTTTGCTACTGCATGAAAATTTTTTGATCATGATTATCAAAACAAAAATAAAACTAACATCATTCATATGAGTTCTGTAGAATCATAGTCATACCATAAGATATTGCAGAGTAATTGTCTTTATAGGCACCATTTACTATTATTAAAGTAATCTTATATCTTTTAGTTTTTTTATGTGTATTATACTTGACTGATGAAAGTTTAACATAATACAAAAATTTTGCAAGTGTTGATAAAAACAAGAATATGCATTAATATCCTTCAAATATGCATTAATATCCTCCAAAAATATCCATTAATATCCTTCAAAAATATGCATTAATATCCTTCAAAATTCAAATTTGTCATTAAATTAATCGAGTATATGCAAAATTTAATGAATAAAATAGGAACTTTAATCTTTCCGAAAAAGATTACGGTTAAAATGTCATATCAACATTCTCATTCATGATTTTTTTTTGTAAAAATTATTGTAAGTGAATATATTGCATTGTAACATATTACATTTATGTATTAAAAAATTGTTTTACATTCATTTATGAATGAAGAAAATGTACGAAAAAAAACCGAAGAGTTGTTGTTGCTAATTACTTTAACCAATAAAAGTACTTATCACGAATACGTATACTTATCTTTCAATACAAGCCTAACTGATGTAATATAATAGTTAACAAAAAAAAATCATAGAACCAATCAGATCAGTTTTATAGTGATAAAACGTTTTCTACTGTTTTATACTGATAAAACCATTAGTAGATTCGATATTGATTTTCAAATTTTCGATAAAACCACTAGTAGATTCGATATTGTTTTTCGATAAAACCACACTATGCCCTGTCACCTGTCATATGTCAACGCATTCAATTCATATATTTTATATAATTCAATTCCTGTAAGGAAACAGGGAATGCAAAATGGATTAAATAAAGGATTTTGAGCTCACTACATACAGTGATGATATTGGAATTCAAATATATACATTTTCAGACTGTTGAATGAGTCAAGTAAGGCTGTAAATCATATAACTCTTATATTCTCATACAATAAATGGGTGTTGTGGAGTAGTGGGTAGGTAACCAGACTATCACGCGGAGCTAGAAATATTTCATGAAGAACGGAAAAACCACTAACAATTTCATAAAAATCTCAAAATAGCACAAACTACACAAAACTCAATTAGTATATGCATAAACTCAACAGGCATTCAAAATTATACTCCTACAAAGCCGAGATGGCTTAGTTAGCTAAGGAGCAGGCCACGAAAAAAGCGACCGAGGTTCGAATCCGACCACCGTCAAAAACTTTTTTAATTTTCGAAAATATATTTCAATAATGAAAACAGATACACATTTTTAATTCATAGTGGAAAATTTATGTATTTTAAGTTTTTGAGTGAGTTCAAGAGCAGTGAATAATCATTATCAATGAATCTGTAAAGCGATTCCTTCGATTTTGGAACAAGAAGAATTGTTGTAACTTTCCACGTTGAAAGTTCGAATATAACATGAATTCTGGTAGTTTTATTCAGTTTCAAATGTGATTCGGGTAATATTCTCATCAAATATCATTCGTCCTAAAGGATTTTATCGCAATTTTTTTTTCAAATTTCCAATTATTGTAGTATGACGAAAAAGCCTATCATCACTAATATAATCGGGAAATATTTTTTTATGGGAGAATATGGATTTGGGAAATTTTTCGGCTTTCTACTTATCATTGAAAAAAAAGAAAAACTTTTTCAGATGTAAAATATTTTAAACAAAAATTGCTTTCAATTCATGTGTGTTTTCAAATGGCCGGTATAGGAAATTTCCACATATTGAAAAAAGTTACTTACCAGAAATGTTTTGATTTTTTCAAGAGATTTCTGGTGACTAAAGTGGAAAATAAGTGGAAAGTTCCAATTAAGATATAAACATGAATGAAAACAAAATATAACTGAAATAATTCTTTTGTATCTGAATGCTATTTTTGTTTGAGATTCCCACATCTGATTTTGGTTTTCAAATTTTTTATAAAATTTCAATTTTATCATTATGACTATATTACTGAAAGGTGATATTTTAAATAATTTCGACTTTAGCGCATGTTCAACCCAGTTAAAATCTGAACGTGCAGCTTCAGCATTCGATGAAAAATTACAATAAATGATACTTACAAATCCGTAACCCCTGCTTTTTCCAGTCTGCCTGTCCGTAATGACTACAGCCTCCTCAATGTCTCCATAAACTGCAAAATGATCTCGAAGAGATTTATCGCTAGTATGATAGGGCAAACCACCAACGAAGAGTTTAGTCCACGTTGTATCTTTGTTTTGCACTCCGGTCCCGTTGAGAGTGCCGGAGGCCCCAAGGACCCCAAGACCTCCAAGTCCTCCAAGACCGTCCGTCTCAGTTGAGGCAGAAATTCCCGCACTCGGCATCAACATGATTTTTTGTTCTTCGATCGGCTCAGGATTTATCGCCACGCGTTGCTCTTCAGCAACACGAGCTGAGTTGCTGTGATTATCTGTGGGTCTCGAAGTAGGTCTCGTGGGTCTATTCAAAGGGTTGAAGATGTTGTTTATGTATTCTTTGGTGAAGGTGCTCCTGCGATCTCGCATAAGTATGCTGGTTGAACCGTTTTGCACATAAATTTCGGCCAAAGGCTCACGAAAACAACGTAGGTATCGGACGAGTTTCTAGCACGTGTAAGTGTGTTTTCTAGGACGAAAGACGCGCTCTCAACAGTCTCAACTGACTAACCACTGCAAACTAATTTTAGATTTGCTTTAGAGCTACAGCTGTTGAGCGTATGGCAGACGGAACTAATATACGTTATACGTGTATCGCACCACAAGGGACTACCGAGCTAAGGGTTAAGAGATACTCGTCAACGGTTCGCGCGATGCTCGACACATATGACTGGTGCCGGCGTTCAAACACGAATAACCGAACTGTTTGTTATATGGCGTATGTAACGTGCCCCCTGGATTGGCCCGACTTATCGCAGGAGCTACCCCCAGTATCTACGTTCGGAGCACAGATCAAATCGTGCGCTTCTATTAATTTTTATCGTGATAAACGACAGTAAACGACAACTGTGCAAAAACTACTTCAAAAACCTTGTTTTAGGTATACGCATGATTACTATACGAATATACAATGAGACAGATAAAAATGATAATTGTTTTCGATAATACCGTGGAAAGTAGCAAATGATTGCGGAACTTTTTATACAGGGTGGTCATTTTTCATTTGGAATAGTTAGGTCGGTCGCATAGGTAATAATTATTCAAATATTGGTTTTAATATACCACGTACTTAATACGATCTAAAAAGTATAAAATAATTTTTCCTAGCCTCATACATATTTATATCCCCATACAGATTCCTAACCCTTACCTACAGATTGTCCTAAAAATTTGTGATTGTGAATTTTTAATAGCCATGACAATACTCAGTTGGATGAAATGATAACGGGATGAAAAACATAATAGGATTTGTCGCTTTTTCGAATATATTTTTTCAAAGTCAGTTGATTGAGCCGAAAACAATCATAATGGAACTGAATTTCCACTCATTCTAATCCTGTTACGCTAATATACAATAGAAAGGAATTCAAATTACTCTCCTAATGATTATGAATTTGAACATTTCTTGATATATCATTTCGGTAATTACCCGCCCAAAATGTGATCGTCTGTGATGGGGATTATAAAAACAAATTTCAGTAAACTATCTAGAAAAAAATTTAGGATTAGAAGGATTTTCACTAATAACATTTTTTGGTAGGTCATTGGGTGATAATAAAAACGGTCCGAAAGTTTTATTTTTTTTTTAAAAATTTTTGGGCTTGGAACCGCCAGATGTTATCACTAAGCGATCTAAGATATAAAAAGTATCAGGAATGTGTAGAATACAAAAAAATTGATTTGTTTGCTTGAGCATCAATGTTTATTGTGTTCTGTAGAATAATAATAATAATGTATTTAGCATTAATGCTACATAAAAATTGCGGAAGTTGGCAATAATGATTTTTTATGTCATCGGAAAACTGAACCTAATTAAATAAAATTTAAATTACGTATGAAATTATAAACATAAAATAAAATAAAAGATAACAAACACGAAGAACAAAAACAAGAAAATCCATTATGCGTGAAAAATGAAACGCCTTTCTACCCTCAATCTTCTTAAGGACAATCCTCCGAATCAGACGAATTATTTGTTAAACCTCTAGTTGGTTGTTACGAAATGTACGTCTCATATAGGACTACGAATGTGTCAAAGCTCAAATCGGATTTCACAGAACTACGATAATATCCGGGTGCCCCCAATTTGAATGACGCATAGTAGTTTTCTAAAATTCAAATCCTTGGGGATTGAAAATACCTCATGAATATTCTATAAATTGATTTCTACAACACTGTTTCTTTAACAAAAACGCAGCATAATTCGTAATTTTTATAATTTTTTTTTGCTTGAGAATAATTTTTTTCATGTATGAATGTTAGAACTACCACCTGGATATTTGAATATTTTTCAAATATAAAACTGTTGATTCGAAAACAACCGGCAAAATACGTATTTTTATTTTTGCTGAAAATACATTTTTGTCATGTCTGATTTTTGCACCCCAGCCGGTGAAATCTACTCCTGTTATAAAACAGATTATATCTCGAAGAGTATCGACTAAATGAGAGAATGAAAATTGGTACAAAGATTACAATTCGAGGTAAGGTACTGAAAAAGGATTCTCGAAATTTCAAATTCGAAGTGGTGTAACAAAAGAGATGGTAGAAAAACGAACTATTTGGAACTATTTCTCTGCAAATTTGTTATATTTGTTTCAAATGGTCGCAAACCTGCGACGTTCTGAGTGATCTTAATTATTATTATATCAGTCCGAGTATTGAGCATATGGGACACATAGAATCTCACTCAAAACAAAAATGGGACGATTTAGTCCTATGGAACAGGGTAGAAATATAATATTAAGTCGAAATTGATTATAATACCCAATATAGAGACTAAATGATTTTATTTTGAAGAAGGTACGCAAATACTCCAAAAAATCTTGTCAGATTTCTCTCATTCTAAGATGGTCCGGGGACTTCAGAGTTCAATTTGTTTTTTATAAATGCCCAAACTAATTCTATGGGGTTGCAAACACAATGATAAGGAGGTAACCTCAGGTATGACCAGAATTTTTACAGAGTTCGTCAATGACATACTCTTTCTCGAAATTTTGATTTTTAATAAGTTGTAGTAATACCTCCTTCGTGGCCTTTTGGGGAATATTGAAATTTTTAAAAGCCATACATTTCAAAATGTCCTCCTTTTTTGTTGCTTTTGGGGGTATTTTCACCTTTTAACGTGAGTGGTTTGACGCATTATCCATCACAATAACTGTTTTACAAATTTAAAGCAGCTTTGCTCAAGCCAGAAATTTTATGTGGTTGGTACTTTCGACTACTGCATATTTTTTTTATTGTAGTTGTTCACCATACATGGCTGCCTCTGTCCAGAAAAAAACCACACCACTGTTCTACCCATAGATTCCACCACAAATAAAGTAATCTGTAATGGTTTACGGTAATTTATTGCATGAACGGTCATCGAAGTTATCGACTGGTTTTTACGTGGGAATAGTGTTGACTCAATTTGGTCTACTGTATACTTTATACGAGGAATCATATTTATTTCTATTTCCGGATTTCTTCATAATACAATATTTCAATATGTACGATTTTGAACAAACCCTATATTTTGAGTCTGAGATGACTTTATTCAACTGAGAATGGATATACTATAACATTTGAAACGAAAAACGTGGGGTACATGCAATATATAACGATGCATGCATAGTTCACCTGAGTCACTTACAATTTTATTGCAATGCAAATGATATGAACTATTGTGTGAGCTTTTTCAACGACAGCTACTCCCTACAGTCCTTATATCTATTGCATGCGCCCTACGTTTTTCGTTTTAAATCTTCATACTTTTTTCATAGCTATTAAAAATTAACAATAATAAATTGTCTAGATAATCGGTATGGGGTTCTAAATCTGTATGGGGCTAAGAGAAACTATTTGTTACTTTTTAGTTCGTTTCAAAAACGTTGTATAATAAAGAACATATTTAAATAATTATTTTCTGCTCTTTAGAATTGTGTGTGTGACATTTCATTTCTTTATATTTTTTCTCTCAATTATTTATCCTTTCATTCTCTCTCTTACACACTCAACTCTTCCATCTGAAACGTTTAGCAAAATTTGTACCGCGCAAACAAATAAACAAATAGACGGACAATAAAGTTAATATTGTATTGTCATCCAGTTCTGAGCAATGTTTGAAGTTTCAACTATCTAGCTCATCGAGAAGTTATATAAAAACCGATTGCAAAATTTGTATCGAACAAATAGACAGACAAGAAGACAGATAAACATACACACAAGAAAGCGAGTAAATATTGCATTATCATCTAGTTCTGAGCTATGTTTGATGTTTTAAATCTCTAGCTCATCGGTAAGTTTATTTAAAATCGATTGCTCCTTACTATTATTATGACAGGCAAACGAACAGACAGACAAGGAAGCAAGTTAATATTGCATTGTCATCCAATCGTGCCCTATGTAATTCAAGTCTCTAGTTCATCGGGAAGCTAGTTTAAAATCGATTGTTCCTTACTATTATTATTATTATTACAGACAAACAAATGAATAGACAGGCAAGAAAGCAGAGCTGGGTAATTACATGTTCTTCGAAAGTAAGTACAATTTCAAAGTGATTTTTCAATAAAAATAATAAAAAAATTAACACAAGGTTTTATACAAATACACTAAAAAAAAGTATAATTTTTTTTATTGTTTGACTTAGATTATTCTGTGAGTAGCAGATTCAAATTTTGCATTGCCAGAATACCTATTTTATATTCGTGGCAAGCTTTTGAATCGGCTACTCACATAATAACCTAGGTCAAACCATTAAGGAAATTATTTTTTCCTTTTTAGTGCTTTTTTATATTCTTTTTAGTCATTCATGAAATCCGTCATCTCATTGAATTCTGACAAAAATTGATAATCTCCGACCCACAAAAGCACACATACCAATTTTGAATGGAATCGGGCCATAATTACAAAACACGTCGCCATCTTGGAGCCGATATCCAGAATTCATGAATTTTGACAAAAACATCATGATGTCCGATTCCAAAAACCTGCACACACCAATTTTGAATGGAATAGGACTATAATTACAAAACTTGTCGCCATCTTGGAGCCGTCATCTTGGATTCGTGGATTTTGACAAAGAAATATTGATCTCTGATCCCAAAAACCCCCACATACCAATTTTTATTGGAATCGCGCTATACCACAAAACATGTGGTCATATTCGAGCCGCCATCTTGAATTTATGAATTTTGTCAAAAAATCCGTGATCTCTGTCCTCAAAAACCCCCACATACCAATTTTGAATAGAATCGAAACATAATAACAGAACTCGTCCGCCATATTGGAGCCGCCATTTCGTTTTTTCTCTAGCAAAAATTCCATGATACATTTCACGTTAATCGGACAACTAGAAGTGGGTCAAAATTCACTTGCAAGATCTGAACTAAACATACATACAAATGTGAAGTTGAATAAAAGCTTGTAAAAAAGGAACTAATTACAGTTAGATGTCTTATAAATATGAATTATATTCATTTAATTACAATTACATGAAAAACGGAATTAACAATTACTTTTATAATACAAAAATTAATTACTTTTTGGATAAAACAATAAATTAGGATAGAATTGAGAAACCGTTACGTTTAAAATTTTCAAATAATTAAAAGTGTTCAACTGAATGAATTGAGTTCCAGTTAAAATATATCAAAACATTGATTCTAATAGGTATTTATTGGAAATTATATTAAAAATGTTTATATGTAAGCACAAAATCCATAACAAGTAACAAGTAGAGTAATTTATAAAAAACGGAAGCTGCTTGATCAAAAAGATAAAATAGTTAAATTGACTCACACAAAACATTTTTTTTTACATTCGGTGATCAACTCTCGTCAATAACGTGTCTGATACCTTGTTGTAAAATCAATAGTTTTCAAACTACGCATATTTTATAAAAGTAAAAACGACTTTCAAAATATTATAATTCGAAAACTTTTGATTTTAGGACAACAAAGTATCAGAATCAGACACTTTTTAACAAGAGTGGACCACAGAATGTAAAAAAAAAATATTTGGTGTAATTCTAAATAGAAAATTGAAAAAGTAATTGTACTTATAAAAAGTAATTGTAATTAGAAAATTTGAATAATATAATTACAAATTACAATTTTTACACAGATTTTGCTGCAATTACAATTCCAAATAACTTTAAGAATAAAAATATACTTAAATACAATCACAAATTTCACGAAAAAAGTAGTTGTAATTATTAATAACTTTTTACTTAGGAATTAACCAGCTCTGCAAGAAAGCGAGTTAGTATTGCATTGTATTCCAGTTCTGAGCTATGTTTAAAGTTTCAGGTCTCTAGATCATCGGAAAGTTAGTTTAGAATCGATTGCTCTTCATGTTATTATTATTACAGACAAACAAACAGACAGACAAGAAAGCAAGTTAGTATTGCATTGTCATCCAGTTCTGAGCTACGTTCAAAGTTTCAAGTCTCTAGCTCACCGGGAAATCAGTTTAAAATTATTTGCATAATTTGTACCAGATAGACAGCCAGACAAGAAGACAGACAAACAGACAGGTGAGAAAGCGAGTTAATATTGCATTGTCATCCTGTTCTAAGCTACGTTCAAAGACTCTAGCTCACCGGGAAGTTCGTTTAAAGTCGATTGCAAAATTTGTACCGAATAGACAGACAGACAAGAAGACATACAAATAGACAGACAACAAAGCGAGTTAATATTGCATGGTCATCCAGTTCTGAGCTATGTTTAAAGTTTCAAGTCTCTAGCTCATCGGGAAGTTAGTTTAAAAACGATTGCAAAATTTGTACCGAACAGACAAACGGTTGAAAGAGACCCAGAGAATAAGAAGTGATGGATCTGAAATCTGATACCATCAAATTGATGATCACTTGATACAGTATAAAAATATATTTGAGAAGAATAAATAAAATATTGATCTGCTGGACTTTCACAATATCTCAAAAATAGGTCCTAATATTTTTACTGTTGGACAGATCTTTCCGATATCTTTCCCATTCGACCGTCTTTCAACGTCTTTGATTGGAAAGTTACCAATTCAATCCCAATGAAAAATTGACCACCTTGTATGTAAGTACACTCCAGTATTATCAATTGACGCTAACAATGATGTTTCCACGATAAAGATTCATTTTGAGTTTATTAATTGTCATTTATACGTTTCGAGGGTACTACTAGACTAGCGAAATTACAATCCCTACAGTATGACGATGGTATGATTTGTTTATTAAATGTATTCAATGAAATTTAAAAAAAAATCGACCTTAAAAGTTATAAAAAAACGTTTATAGATATCCATAAATGAATGAAACTCATCTCCACATGTCTATAATTGAGGTTAAATAGGCGAATTAGTTGAATCGAAAAACATGTTTCGGGTTCAGATAAAACCCATCTTTAGTCGAAGTACAAAATAGGTGTGAAGATTTGGAACAATACAAAACAAGTTGACAATTATACATTATATCATCTTGATTGAAGGTTTACAATCCTTATGGTGGATTTTTCCATTCGGACATTGGCCAAGTTTGATTACAATCAAGGAAACTCAAAGTCATCTCCACTTATTTATAATTGAGGTAAAATAGGCGAATTAGTTGAATGGAGAAACATGTTTCGGGATCAGATAAAACCCATCTTCAGTCGAGGTACAAAATTGAGTCATGGACTTCTACACTAATCTACATTATGTGTTTGACTTGTTCAATGAAACATTTAGTAAAAATATACAAATAGGTTACCTGGCTTCCTTTGGAAATTATTGAAAATTTCACAGCACAAAATATTAATATTCCAATTTAGGGTGAGAACAAAAACATTGTTGGTTCTGTACATTTCCAGTGCCTGAGAAAAAGATAATTTAAAAAAGAAAAGTACTCACTAAATAATTTTCATTAAACCGAATTTATATAACCACGACACGTGTTTTGCTATACAATAATTTCTTATGGTTTTCACGAAATCGAAGAATTACGCACTAAATGGACACATGGTGTATATGTCTCACTTCTCATGGAAACGCCTCCGTCAGATGTGAAATAAATCCAGATTTTTCAATATTGATTTTTTTTTATGAAATTTTTTTTATTTGTATTGAATATGATGCCCTCATCGCATTTTTTCAAATTTATCTTATCTCGCCTCCTAATATAATTTTAACTCAGGTCAACACTAGAACATATTTCAGCTTAAATATGCCTGTCCCTTCTGATTTTGTTTCAGTACTATACTATAAGAAGAAAAAATTGTTTGAAATCCGTGGAATATTATAGGTAATCCTATAGAATTCCAACATTTATGTCAATGATGAAATTGTTTATATATCAATTTAAATAACACGTAAATAAAAATGTGTTCTTCTGTACTGATATAATTTCAATGTTCTTATAATATATGTTGTGTTGAAACGCTATTTTGTCACTCTCCATCTTGATCCACCCAAACTCTGTTAGTAACTTAGAAAAAATTAAACAAATGGACACTTTTTTTAAATAAAACTTCCTCCGATATCTATCAGGTGTGGTTGTATTGTTTTCTGTTTCCCATTCTCTCCCTATTACCAACTGATCATGCTGCTTCGTAGTAAATTATCCCAGAACGTTCCATCAGTATATTTTCTCGAATTTTATTATACATTTTAGTGCTCCTCCGTTACAATTGTTTAGGTACCCTACTTACTTAATAAACAGTCAATGAATTAATTCCAGAAATATTTATTTTAACATTTTTCCTGCCTTCGCGATCATAAAAGCTCATAACAGCTGACAAAGACATTAGGTATCTCGCTGGGGGTAAGCCACAAAGTAAGGACCGTACTGGGAATCAAATATATGACATTCTTTAGACATCTGGGCAATCAATAGTCTAAAATCTTGTATTTCGTGCAATTTATTTTATTGTCGTAGAGCGCAGCCCATAAAATATAGACATTCACAAGGTTAAAATGTATAAAAATGTAAAAAACAGTGTAAAAATAAAATGTTAATAATATACTGCCAAACTTTCTCAATTTGTCAAGGAATGGATGAATTTTCGAACACGTGTCAAAAAAAAATTCAATTTTCTGAAGAAGCCACTCACATTTTTGGTGGATTCGTCATTGAAACAAGAAATTTTTCCGACTTTTTTCAAAACCTCAATCATCATTTCCTTATTTAAAAAAGGAGAAAGAAGTTTACTCAGTAACTATAAAGAAATCTCTTTACTACAGCAATGTCGAATATTTTCTAATATACTTTAAAAATTCAACTGACTACTTATCTGACGGTAAATAATATATTGACTACTTCTCTGTATGGCTTGAGACAAGGCATAAAAACTTCCGATGCAACATTTTCCATTATGGAACATATATATCAAACAATAGAAAACAAAAAAGAATCCATTGGTATTTTTTGTGATATTACCAAAGCCTTCGACTGCGTTGATTATGAAATAATTTGGAAAAAATTATATTATTATGGTAAACGCGAGGAAGAAAACATATGCTTCAGGAAGTTATCTAACAGATATGCTAAATATCAGAAACTACAAGAAAAGTAAGATCAGAATTTACATTGGTTAGAAGTGTAGTTTCTGAGGGCTCGATTTTCCTTTCGGGAATGTATAGATGGGGTCAAAATATTACCAGTACTTCATATAACTTTTGTTACTAAAAGCCTTCGTTACCAAGTTAGGGGCCCTCAAAGTTACAAAATGAAAAATGTTTTTCTTTGATAACTTTCAAAGTGAATATTCAAAATCATATACATTCTGGTGATTGACTAAACAAATGAATTCCTTCGATGAGCTTTCATGCAGGAGTCAGTTGTTTTGCTACAAAGTCAGGAACGGACTACCCCCGGATGGTCCACAACCCAAAACTTTGAAATGACTGGCATTTGTCAATATGTTTTAACAAAACAAGGTTACCTGGACAATTTCCTGAATAAAAGTCATGCCATGAATATGGCCCACCTCTATCAATCCATCTATTGGGGAAAATCTGGTTCAGATGGTCCCGCACAATCAAACTAAAATGAGGAGGAGCGCCATCATGCATAAACCACATATCTCTTCGGGTTTGCAATGGAACATGTTCCAAAAGTCCATTCAAATCGTTCTGAATGAACTCCAAATAACGTTCTCCATTCGTCATGAAGAACGAATGGTCCTATAAGATGGTTTCCTATGATACCAGCCCAAACATTCACGTTGAATTTCCGTTGGTGTTTTGTTTGCAATATCCCATGCGGATTTTCTTCGGCCCATATGTGAAGATTATGAGAGTTGATTTCTCCATCTCTACTGGAACCTGCTTGATCAGTGAATAAAACTCGAGTAATAAAAGTCATATCCTCTTTTTGCTTATCCAGGAACCAATTGGAATATTCCAGCCGTGCTGGAAAATCTTCAGGTGTCATGGCATGTACCTTCTGGATGTGATATGGGTGGAGCAGTTGTTCCCTAATTATTCTATGAATAGTGCACTTGGGTGTATGGAACTGTTCTGATAGGTTTCTGATACTCATTGAAGGATCATCAGCGACAGCTTCCAAAATATTTTCCTCCAATACAACGGTACGCACAGCCCTAGGAGCGCCCTCACCACCTCGTTTTGGCAAAACTGAACCTACAATAATATCGAAATAAAACAACAGGCTCCAATCAATTATCCATTAGACATACCTGTCTCCCTCAAGATGCGATCGACACGCTCGAACGTTTCTCTTGGTGGTAACGTTCGATTGGGAAAATGCTCGGCATACAGACGACGGGCTTCTGAAGCATTACCAAATGCTCGTCCATACAATGCATGCATATCTGCATATTCGTTGAATGTAAACTGTTCGACCATATCAAAACACTTCAAACTGTCCTGTTAGAATATTGACAATACAATGACAACGCATCACTCAACAAAACAAAATCGCATTTCAGTTGTCATTTTTTATCCACACTAATTTTATTTCTTTCTACAAGGTGTTTTTGTCAACATCTGTAGAATACATGGAACATAAATTTATTCACCGGATATTTTTTACCTATTCACGTGCAGCCGTTTTTGTAGTTTATTCGTTTGCTTTTCATTAGTTATGTCTTCCGATGTGCGTATTTTCAGCTAAATTTATCTTCGGGTTAAAGATTTTCCCCCATGAAATTATACTTATCAGTGAAACTCCTCAACATTTAAGCTGTGAATACGAATTTGCAACACCCATATGTTGAGTTTCATGAGATTCAGATAACAGAACACGAAACGTGCTTATTCCACGCGTACATACAAAATATGGACTGAATTCGATATTTCATAGTGGAGTAGCTTGTTAATTCAAAAACACCACGAATTTACTTGATATTTCATTTGAAAAAATATCTACATTGTGAATGAAACTTCCAACTAGATACTGTACTTTTTGTTTACGACATTATTTTAGCATATTTTGTATTATCCCTGTTATAAATGTTGTTGAATTAACGTTAGCATTAGTATTTCTACTGTGAACATTTTTCATTTCAAATAATGGTGGACGATCGGGTTTGATGTCGTCGAGTAAAACTGCATTTTTATTAAGAATCGTTGCTCCGATCGATTTTCCACACAATTACTTTTATTCAGGAAATTGTCCAGGTAACTTTGTTTTGTTAAAACATATAGACAAATCCCAGTCATTTCAAAGTTTTGGGGGGTGGACCATCGGGGGTAGTCCGTTCCTCTTCGTAGCAAAACAACTGACTCCTGCATGAAAGCTCATCGAAGGAATTCATTTGTTCAGTCAATCACCGAAATTTAGATAATTTTGAATATTCACTTTGAAAGTTATCAAAGAAAAACATTTTTCATTTTGTAACTTTGAGGGCCCGTAACTTGGTAACGAAGGCTTTTAGGAACAAAAGTTATATGAAGTATTGGTGATATTTTGACCCCATCTATACATTCCCGAGAGGAAAAGAGGAAGTCCAGTAACACCCTGTATATATATATATATATATATATATATATATTTATGTATATACATATATATATACAGTAAAAACCGAATATAACGACATCGTTTATAACGACATCGGATTCAGCGACATATCGCTTAAAACGACGAAACTTTATCGATATTGATCGGCTATTCATCGGCTATAACGACCAACCGTTTACCTATTCCAGCAAAACAAAACATTACGAACAATTTTCACCTTTATACTAATAACATGAAGGAATATTTTGCTATAGAACCTCTTTCCCGCTCTTTGCCATTTGACCTTGCATGTTTTACGACTTATTCAGTGCGGTAGTTGACCGCGTGAATTACAGGTTGATTTTAAAACCTTTGGTTTAGATCGTGTGTTTACGCGTTACTATGTCGCAAAAAAGAAATAGGAAAGTGTTTAATATTGAAGAAAAATCACATATTATATGGAGATTAGAAAATGGCGAGTCAAATAGTGAAATTGCATAGGAATGTGGAGTCTCACACTCTACGATATCAACGATTTGGAAGGATAGAGATAAAATAAAAGCTGTTTTCGAGAAAAACTCTTTGAAAATTGAACGATCGAGGACATATGAACATAAAGTTATTTGAAAACAAGTTCATATGCATAACCTATCCCCATACTACAAACAGACATAATATATACATACATACTTGTGTATATTGCTTATAACAACTATCGGACATAACGTCCGAAGTATACGGTCCCTTCAATGTCGTTATAACCGGTTTTTACTGTATATATATATATATATATATATATATATATATATACATATGTACATGTATATATATTACATATGTATATGTATATATATTTATGTATATACATAAAAATAAACATTTCCGAATGCTTGGATAAATGAGTTTACTTTTTCAGTGCTGCTTACCCCAATATCCCTAGTTTTGTACCTCACTAGTCGGCAAATACTACCCACACACACATATACATTTTTATGTATATATATATATACAGGGTGTAACTGAATAAGTGTAAAACATTTAAGGAGGTGATTCCTCATCGAAAAAAAGATAGGATCTTTCATATAAAGAAACTTCATTGGAGCATCCCTTGTTAAGATACAGCCCCTTAAAGGGGGTACATAAAATTTGTATAACAATTTTTTTCACAAGCACTGAAAAAGTTACAATATTGAAATTAACCTGACGTTTTATACTACCAAGAAGACACTTAGCCAGTAATTTATTTGGTTTACCCCATGGTTGTAAGGGGTGAAAAACGCAACCCCTAAAATTTATTTCCAATGTAACTTTTTGTCTTATTATTTGTTTACCATTTGTTTACCATTTATTTCCGATAGCCTGTTTCATTCTAAACAAAAAATGTCTCTTGGGTTTTTTGCCCAAAATAAACCAGTAAGCAGCAAAACATTATTTTACGAACAACTACAGAGATACATCGTCATAAATGCGAACTGGATTTATTGTTATTTTGTAGTTAGTACCTGCATTAAACGATTAAAGGGTAATAAACAAAACTAAGTTATTAATAACAAAACACACAACATGTAGAAATCATAGTGAATGTTCAATATGTCTACCTTCAAACATTACGCATGCGTCTAGACGTCGGCGCATTGAGCCACGTATTCGCTCAAATATTCCTGGAGTCTCTCTGATCACCCTGCACGCATCGATGATGCGGTTTCTTAAGTCCTCTACATCGCGAACAGGAGTACGATATACCAAATGCTGTGAATGGCCCCAAATAGATCGGGGATCGAGCGGGCCATTTATGTGGTCCTCCTCGACCTATCCACTGATTTGCATATGTTTCAGTTAAATGCTGACGTGCTACTTGACTAAAATGGGCGGGAGCCCCATCATGCATAAAAAACATATCCCTTCTGACGCCCAAAGGAACTTCCTCCAGCAGTACTGGATGCACTTCTCTTAAAAATTGAACGTATGCCTCACCATTTAATCGAGGAGGTAGAAAATGAGGCCCAATTAAATCATCCCCAATAACTCCGAGCCACACGTTAAGAGAAAACTGTTCTTGATGGCTAGTTTCGACAATAGCGTGAGGGTTTTCATCAGCCCATATGTGGTAATTATGAAAATTAATAATCTTGTCCCGAGAAAAAACTACATTCGTCTGTGAATTCTATCGTCTTCAGAAAGTCACAATTTCTTCTAATCATTTCCAGCATCCAATTGCAAAATTCAAGACGGTTCGAAAGTCTCGCGGTAACAGTGCCTGTACTCGTTGCAGATGGTAAGGGTATAAGAGTTGTTCCTTTAAAATTCGAAATACCGTCATATGATCAACATTTAGCTGGAAAGCAATCTTTCTCGTACTGGTAGTAGGTTGTTCTTCAATCAAATTAAGTACTGCTTCCTCAAGCTGTGGTGTTCGTATTTCTCGATGGCGACCACAATCCTGCGTTTTTTTGTCGAATGAACCATATTCTCGTAATCTGTTGATGAAGTCGAGCAAATTTCTTGTGAAGGATGCTGCCGTTGAGGATACATTTCAGCATATCTTCTAGAAGCTTCTAACCCATTCCCTGCGACAGACCGTAAACGTAATGCATATCAGCCATTTCCTCATTTGTGTATGCCATTTTATTAACAAGTGAATTATTAAAGTAACAAATTAAGAACAGAACAACAACACACAATTGGTATTAATTCAATTTCGAAAATTCCCAAATTGACAGCGTCATACCAATTTAATTGTCACTATCGCTAATAGCGACCTACTAGATAGATTAGTTTCGTATTTTCGCATTTATGACGATGTATCTCTGTAGTTGTTCGTAAAATAATGTTTTGCTGCTTACTGGTTTATTTTGGGCAAAAAACCCAGGAGACATTTTTTGTTTAGAATGAAACAGGCTATCGGAAATGAATTTTTAAATGGTAAACAAATAATAAGACAAAAAGTTACATTGGAAATAAATTTTAGGGGTTGCGTTTTTCACCCCTTACAACCATGGGGTAAACCAAATAAATTACTGGCTAAGTGTCTTTCTGGTAGTACAAAACATCAGGTTAATTTCAATATTGTAACTTTTTCAGTGCGTGTGAAAAAAATTGTTATACAAATTTTATGTACCCCCTTTAAGGGGCTGTATCTTAACAAGGGATGCTCCAATGAAGTTTCTTTATATGAAAGATCCTATCTTTTTTTCGATGAGGAATCACCTCCTTAAATGTTTTACACTTATTCAGTTACACCCTGTATATATATATATACAGGGTGTCTGGTAAACATAAACAATATTGGCACTGGTGATTGACCGGGCCATGACTGTTTAGAATATCAGAATTTCACCTCAGTAAAAATTTCACCGTTTTCGAGAAAATGGGCATTTTATAAATTTATAGAAAATCGCTACCTTACTTCGGATTTTTTAGTGCTATGTCTACAAATTAAGACGAATTCAAATAACTTTGCTGCTGAAGATTAATGATGAGTGACGCTTTCAGACGTACAAAACAGTTTTTCAGGAATTGATAAAAATTTTCAAGAAATAGAGGTAAAATGCCAGCTTTGAAACCCACCAATTTTTATTAACAAAAGTTTGACATTATTGTCTTAAAAAACATAACCACGTGGAGGTGGACATTCATTACAAAAAAATGCCCATTTTGTCCAGACTCCACCATGGTATAAAACGTACTATAATTATTTTTGGAGGGAGTGATATTTCCATTGAATTAGAGTGTGGTTTTATTCTAGGCTTCCATCAACTTTTATACTTTCTCCCAAAAAGTGTTTTGTTTTGATTTTATCAATATGAAATGTGTAAATGATTATTAATAATAACGAATAATTTGCTTGATAGCATCAAAGAGTATGTTCACAAAATGAACTTTTTATGTTATCAGCCTAATAAAATTAATATCGAAATGAAATTGTCGATTATCCCATGGCACCGATTAATACACGAATTCCTGTAATTAATGTCGCAATTGTCCAACATTCAGATTCCAACGAAGTTTCAGCGATCGACAGATATAGATTGCTAAACATGTTTGTATTGGATTTTTTTGCGCATCTTACTTTTGTCCTGTACCAGACTTTTTTCCTGTTTTTGTTTTTATTGTGTATTGAAGATAAGAATTATAGGTCCGGCAGTATTTATTTCACCATCATGCCGTACACACATTATAATCCCCGAGAATATGCGCAAATGCACTATATTTATGGTGAATCTAGAGGTAAGTGCTGCAGCTGCGCATTATGCAGAAAGATATCCGAATGCATCTCATCCAAGTTCTCGTGTTTTCATTAGAGTTCACAACTCTTATTTGGAAGGCAGAACTCCTAGAAATCGAGGTGGAGAAGGTAGACGGATGGGTATTCCGAAATCTACGGCTCATTCCATTATAAAACGTTAACAATATCATCCATACCATGTGCGGCACGTCCAAGCATTACTTAGGTGGAACTACCCGGGAAGAGTACGATTCTGCCGTGAAATGTAACGAAGAAACCGTGAGGATCCGAACTTTTTTAATCAAATTATGTGGTCAGATGAACTTTTGAATGACGAAGTAATTGGCCCTTATGAGTTGCAACAAACTTTGAATGCCAACATTTATCTGAATTTCATGCAAAATGAACTGCCCCTTCTTTCTGAAAATATACCTTTAGTACTGAGACAATGTGACTTCCCAATGATGGCTGCCCGGCGCATTATGCCGTACGAGTTTGGCGATATTTGAATCAAATGTACCCACGACGATGGATAGGACCTCGTGGCCCAATCCTGTGGCCGCTCAGTTCACCTGACTTAAATCTATTGGATTTTTTCTACTGGGGCAATTTGAAAGAACTAGTTTACGCCACACTGACGTGAAACCATTGAGACGGCGTATTCACACCGCCGCTCAGAGAATCGCTGATTCGGGGGCTATAACGCATTTGAAAAGGTCCTTCTTGAGAAGATGTCGTCTCTGCATAAGAGCGGATGGGAAACAATTCGAACATTTATTGTAATATTATTCAGTGCGATGTCGAATAATCGATATTGTGGTTTACATTGTATGTTAATTGAAGAAAACGTTGAATTCGTATTTACTTTTTTACATTTCATTGAATGCCTCTAAGCAATTGATTTCACTCATAATTATTTAATCATTTCATCATCTCCTAATAACACCACACTCTAATATAATCGAAATACCACTCCTTCCAAAAATAATTATAACAAGTTATATACCATTTTAAAGTCTAGACAAAATTCTCATTTTCTTGTGATACATTTCCACTTCCACATGGCTATAGTTTCTTCAGATAATAATGTCAAAGTTGTTAACTAAAAATTGGTGGAAATCAAATCTGGCATTTTACCCCCATTTCTCGAAAAATACGTTCGTCTGAAAGCATCACTCATCAGTAATCTTCAGCAGCAAAGATATTTGAATTAGTCTCAATTTATAGACATGGCACTCAAAAATCCAAGGTGAGGTAGCGATTTTCCAGAATTTCAAAAAATGCCCATTATCTCGCAAACAGTGAGATTTTTACTGAGGTAAAATTCAGATATTCTGAACAGTCATGACGTGGTCTATCACCAGTGTCAATATTGTACAAGGTTTACCGGACACTCTGTATATATATACACAGGGTGTTAGTGAATGAGGGCGACAAACTTCAGCGGGTGATTCTGCATGAAAAAATAATGACAGTTTGTTATACAACTTTTGTCCGCTAATGCTTCGTTTTCCGAGATGGGTGTTGAAGTTTTTCCTAAAATCTGACTATTTATTAATTGCTCTGAAACCGGACGAGATATGCAAATGAAATTTGGTTAGTTTCAAGAAGTAGTTATTGCGCATTTTTTTACATGCAATTGAGAATTTTATGTTCATTATTGGAGCGCATACGGATAATGATCTAAATTTTTTTAAGAAAAAAATGGTACGCCACTGAGATGTTTCAAATTAAAAATCATTTTTGAATTCATGGTTCAATCTCTCTTGCCTTTTTCTCGTATGGGGCGCCGTTTTTATGCAAAAAAATAAAACATCTTAACGCGTATTTGACATTATTTTAATACATTTTCTAGTAGCGATGCTAGTAGGCTACTATAATTATTTTGTTAAATACGAATATTTCAACGAAATGCCAAATTAGCGTTTCTTCATAACTAAGCTTTCAGTTTGGTATAACATTGATGATAATAGGTAATTAATTTTTTTTTATCGAAAAGAATGGAAAATTATACAAATGCGGAATTTTCAGACATGCATTTTGTCTATGGTCGAAGTAATGGAAATGGTCGACAAGTTCGACGATTGTATGCTGAGTTGTATCCAGGACGTGGGGTACCCCATCAAACAATATTTGCTCGTCTTCACCAACGTGTGCGCAAAAATGGTACATTTAAGAAACAAACGGTGACTGCGGGCGCCCTCGAGAAGTACAAACTGTGCAACTAGAAGAAGCACTTAATTGCAGAGTCACCTGAAACAAGTACTCGAAAACTGAATGTAATCAACTTCACTGTATTTAAAATTCTTAAAGAACAGCAATTGTATCCGTTTCATATTCAACGTGTGCAAGCTCTATTACCTAGAGACTTTTTCCGCGCTTAGTTTTTGCCATTGGATTCTTCATCAAATTGCTCAAATTCCTAATTTTTTAAATGGCGTTTTGTTTACTGACGAGGATAATTTTGGACGACAGTGTATACGAAATTTCCATAACAATCCCCTCTGGGCTGAGGAAAATCCACATGGAATCTTTGAAACTCATTTTCAGCATCAGTTTTCAGTAAATGTATGGCTTGGGGTACTTGATGATCATTTAATCGATCCATATTTCCTCCCACAACGACTAACAGTCGACTCTTACCTTAATTTCCTACAGGAAGGGTTACCTGTCTTTCTTGAAGAAATTCCTCTACAGCTGAGACAATACTTCTGGTTCATGCATGATGGTGCACCAGTCCATTTTAGAATAATTGTACGTAATCACTTAGATACAGTATATCCAAATCGTTGGATAGGTAGGGGAGGTACGGAAGATTGGCCTGCTCGATCTCCGGATTTAAATCCTCTAGATTTTTGTAATTGGGGTTTTCTTAAGTCATTAGTTTATTCCACTCCCGTCGAAAATGTTGAAGACCTGAGGAATCGAATTATAGCTGGCTGTGAGACAATAAGAAATACACCAGGAATATTTGCGCGAATATAACAATCAATGAGGCGAAGAGTTGAATCTTGTATCACGTCTGAGGGAGGTCATTTTGATCATTTGTTGTAGCTTTGCGCCTATTTAATTATCAGTGTTATTTTGTGTTATTGTTCTGGTTTATCGCTATTGTATTAGATAGTTCTTGATAATGTATTGAAGAAATGAAAAAAATAAGCGTTAAGATGTTTTATTTTTTCTTAAAAATGGCGCCACATACAAAAACAATACGGAAAAGATTTTTTGTCACAAATTGAACGAGGAATTCAAAAATGTATTTTTATTTGGAATATCTCAGCGGCGTACCATTTTTTTCTATAAACAAATTGAGATCATTACCCGTATGCGCTCCAATGTTGAACATAAAATTCTTAATTGCATGTCAAAATATGCGCAATAACTACTTCTTGAAACTCACCAAATTTCATTTGCATGTCTCGACCGGTTTCAGAGCAATAAATAAATAGTCAGTTTTTAAGAAAAACTTTAACACCCCCATCTCGGAAAACGAAGCATTTGCGGACAAAAGTTATATAGCAAACTGTCATTATTTTTTCATGCAGAATCACCACCTGAAGTTTGTCGCTTTTTATTCACTAACACCCTGTATATATATATATATATATATATATATGTATATCTATGTATTTATATATATGTATATATATATATATATATATATATATATATATATATATATAAATGACCTAGTTGTAAATTTTCCAGACGAGTTTTTCACAATGTTCGCAAACGATACAAGTATAACTTGTGGGTGTGACAATTTGAACTCATTAAAATGCGATGCTCAGAACTTGATCAAAAATATTTCAGCAAATCGCCGTGCACTCAATTGCGGTGAATCTCACAATATGTTATTTCAACCTCACCACAAAGTAAATAGTGTAACGAACCTAGGCCGGACCTGTCGCCTCATTCCTTCTTGCCATCGACAACGATGATGTCATCCCCGGAGATATTCGAGAACAAATCCAATCGCGTCGCCGCGGATAACAACGGTCAATATTGGAAGCAACTGGAACATGCTGGTTTCCAACCGCCAGAATTGGAAAGGTCGAGAATTCTGTAACGGAGATAAATAGGCCGCACTCCAGAGGGAGTCTCAGTCTCAGCAGCCGATAGCGTCGAACGATACAGTGGCGTAGCCAGTAATATAAATTAGTTGTCAATTTAAGTGTGAAATGAATTAGTAAAACCAAGTTAAGTTTATTTACGTTACAATTGGTGTCGGAAGCGAGATTTTGAAAATAAACAAGTGATCGTGGAGTGGATAGTCAGAAAAATAAATTGATAGACCTTTTTGTACGCCCAAAATAGACAGTGGCCCGGTTTTCGCGAAGTGGACAATTGTGCGTGGGAATATAAACTGATACACTGTTCGCGTGAAACAGACAATAGACTGGTGGCCCGTGGAAAAGAATTCGCGAAGTGAATTTTTAACAAACTGATAAACTTTTCGTGTGAAACAGACTGATACCTCGTCAAAGACAGAATGTGTTCAAGAAAAGTGCGCCTTGCGGATTTGAAGGTAGCGGAATTGAAACAGGAATTGGAGGAAAGGGAACTGGGAACAACGGGTAAAAAGCAAGTACTCCAGGAAAGACTTGCAGAAGGACTTATACAAGAAGGTGAGGACCCCGAAACATTTTTATTCGAAGTTCCCGGAGGTGATTTGAGTCCGCTAATAGAATCCTTGAAAGAAGAGCTGCAACAAAATTCTAGAAATCTGGAAGAAAAGCTTGAAGGAAATTCTAGAAATCTGGAAGGGAAGCTTGAAGAAAATTCTAGAAATCTGGAAGAGAAGCTTGAAGAAAATTCTAGAAATCTGGAAGAGAAGCTTCAAGAAAATTCTAGAAATCTGGAAGAGAAGCTTTTAGAAAATTCAAGAAGCCTGGAAAAAATGCAAGAAGCCTGGAAGAGAAGTTCCTGGAAAACACAGAAGGCCTAAAAAAAGAATTGTGTGGTGTGGCTAATTTTCTAGAAGAAAGAATGGGAACCGTTGAGACAGAGATAGATAAAATTAGGGAGCAAATGAACACGGAGGTAGATAAAATCAAAGATGGGGTTCGAGGCAGAAATGGACAAAATGAAGGAAACGATCAGTAAGCTGGAAAAACGAATTAATAGTGCGCCCTCCACAGAGATGGTTAACGAAAATGCAATGCTGGACTTGAGTTTGAACTCGGATAAAGTTCAAGAGGGTATAAAAGATGTCAAGGTCATTTTAGAAATAGGGAAGCTTTCCATGAAGCCGCCTCAGTTCGACGGAAAAACTCCATGGGCAAATTACCGCCGGCAGTTTGAAGCAGCGGCCAAAGCAAACGGATGGAATGCAGGGGAAAGAGCTGTAGCACTGACACTTGCATCACGTGGAGAAGCGACAAATATTCTACAAACTCTCACCGCCCAAGAACAGGAGGACTATGATCAGCTGATTAAACATCTAGAATTACGATATGGCCACGCCCATTTGGAACACGTATACCACTCCCAGCTGAAAAATCGCTGCCAAAAATCGGGCGAATCCTTACAAGAATTCGAAACTGACATTGCACGCTTGGTTCGTCTCGCATATCCAGCCATACCGGAAAATGTAATGGAGCGATTAGCGGTTCAGGCATTCTCGGATGGACTCCGTGACCAAGAAACCAGACAAGCGTTGATATTAGCTCGTCCAACACATCTCGTAGACGCACTGGCACGCGCTTTGGAATTCGAAGCAGCAAAACAATGCTGCAAAAGCCAAAATAAAGTTCAAACGATTGAGGAAGACTCACAGGAGCCTGCTAACTTGGAAGCTGCCATAAGAAAAGTGATGAAGGAAGTGTTGCCTGAGAAAAGACAGATAAGATGCTGGAATTGTGGCAAAATTGGACATGTGCGTAGCAAATGTCCAACATTCATCGACTCCGATGCAGGAAAACTAAAGAAGGTCGACGAGAAGGGACAATCGTCGGCATGTGTCCAGGCAAGCCCCGGTTAACAACGCATATGTCGCTATCCTTCAACGACAGAACAAAGGTGTCTTCGTAGACGGTCTCATCAATAACGAGCCTTGCACCATGCTGCTAGATACAGGTGCGACTAGGACAATTCTCGGGCCTTCCTTTGCCAGAACACCGGAACGGATTGAACCGACAACTTGGAAGCTACGCACAGCAACAGGGGAGCCAGCTACTGTATATGGCGAGCTACCGATTGAAATAATTTTGGGCAGCACTAAAGTGAAACATCAGGCACTTGTAGCGGACATCGAAGACGATGCAATCATCGGAATGGACATCATGAATTCCAGAGGGTTTGAATTAGATTTCAAAGACGGCGTCCTACGTGTCAACGGAGAAGAGCTGGTGCTTCATGGGAGAAGTGAAGAGTTGATCCGTGTGTTGTTGGCTGAAGATGTAAGCGTACCTGAGAGGGCTGAAACCATTCTGGAGGCTCGCCTGGACGAGAGTGCGAGCAGTGGAGACGTGGTAATGTTCGAGCCCAAACTTCATGATGAGAAAATTGGACGAGGGATTGCACTAGGGAAGACCTTGTTGCGTGCTGACAAATTTGTGCCGGTAAGGGTCATGAATGTCAATTATTTTCCAGTGACCTTGAAGAAAGGAACAATATTGGGGCACTGCTCGTCAGTTTCCTCAGTGATCCGGAGTGTACGAGGTACGATTAGCCAACCCAACAACTTGCCCACAGAACTAGAGAAATTATTTGCCATCTCTTCCAAAGACATAAAACCAGCTCAACAGCCCAAACTAAGAGATTTAGTTAAAAAGTACCAAGACATCTTCGATACCGGACAAGGAAAAGGGGGTCGAACTAATGTGGTCCAGCACAAGATTGATACTGGGGGTGCCCGACCGATCCGGCAATCAGCAAGAAGACTTCCTCTTGCCAAGAAGGAAGAGGCTGACAAAATAGTCAGCGATATGGGAAAAGAAGGAGTTATCGAACCATCTGACAGTCCCTGGTCCTCTCCAGTCGTACTGGTGAAGAAAAAGGATGGATCGACACGCTTTTGTGTAGACTATCGCCAACTTAATAATGTCACGAAGAAGGACAGTTACCCTCTCCCGAGAATAGATGACACCTAGACACGTTGGCTGGTTCCACGATTTTCTCGACCCTTGATCTGAAGAGTGGATACTGGCAAGTAGAACTGGCTCAGGAAGATCGAGAAAAGACTGCTTTTACCATCGGCTCAGGATTGTGGCAGTTTACCGTTATGCCATTCGGGCTCTGTAATGCTCCCGCCACATTCGAAAGATTGATGGAGACAGTGCTGAAAGGACTCTCATGGAACACGTGTCTAGTGTATCTCGACGACATAATTGTGGTCGGCAGATCGTTCGAGGACCACGTGAAAAACTTGGAGGAAGTATTCCTGCGACTGAGGAACTCGGATTGAAGCTGAGCCCCAAGAAATGCCATCTGTTCCAAAAGAAGTACGATACCTCGGCCACGTTGTCTCTGGGCAAGGAGTAGCAGTGGATGACCAGAAGATCAAAGCTGTTAAGGATTGGCCCATCCCAAAAGACATTCACCAACTTCGAAGTTTCCTTGGTTTGTGCACATACTATCGCCGATATGTGCTGGGGTTCGCAAACATCGCTAAACCACTGACCAGGCTCACGGAAGGTCAAACAAAGTTCCAGTGGTCCGAAGAATGCCAAGACTCGTTCAGGAAGCTGAAGGGATTAACGCACCTGTTCTGAGCTATCCCTTACCCAACGGGAAGTTCATTTTGGATACGGACGCCAGCAACGTGGGACTTGGGGCTGTCCTATCTCAGATCCAGGAGGGGCAGGAGAAGGTCATTGGTTATTTCAGCAAGACGCTCAGCAAACCAGAGCGCAATTACTGTGTTACCAGGCGAGAGCTGTTAGCTGTTGTAAAGGAAGTGGAGCACTTCTACAAGTACGTGTATGGAAGAAGATTCCTGTTGAGAACTGACCATGCAGCTCTCAAATGGCTCTTACAGTTCAAAAATCCTGAGGGTCAAGTAGCACGTTGGACCGAGAGACTCCAAGAATTCGATTTCGAGATCGAACATCGAGCAGGAACTAGCCATAAGAATGCAGATGCCTTGTCGCGAAGACCATGTCCAGATGATTGCTCACATTGCCGACGAGCAGAAGAGAAAGAAGCAACACTTTGTAGAACCGCGGCAATGGATGACAACTGGAATGCCAGCAAGATCCAGAAAGACCAAGAGAAAGACCCCGACCTTGGCTTAGTCGTCAGCTGGAAGAAGGGCAATCGAAGACCATCATGGCAGGAAGTCGCAGGTTACTCGCCGGCTGTTAAGTCCTATTGGGCACAATGGAACTCTATTATTCTGGACAATGGGGTCCAGAAACGTGTGTTGGAGGCCGAGATTGGTGGGGAAGACAGACGCCAAATAATTGTTCCCAGGAACAGAAGAGAGGAAGTGCTGCGGGAAATCCATGATGGAGTCGCTGGAGGACATCTGGGAGTGACGAAGACCCTGCAGAAAGTGAGGCAACGGTTTTACTGGGCCAATTGTCAAGCTGACGTCCAGGACTGGTGCAGAAAGTGCGCTGTATGCGCTGCTAGCAATGGACCTCGAATACGACCCAAGGCCCCGATGCGTCAGTACAACGTAGGCAGCCCGTTCGAGAGAATCGCCATTGACATCGCCGGCCCGTTTCCCGTATCCGACCACGGGAATAAAAACATCCTTGTGGCAATGGACTACTTCAGTAAGTGGGCAGAAGCCTATGCCCTGCCCAACCAGGAAGCCATCACCGTCGCCGACGTCTTGGTGAAAGAGTGGATATGTCGATTCGGTATTCCAATGGAGCTGCACTCGGATCAAGGCAGAAATTTCGATTCCAACCTGTTCCAAGAAATATGTCTACTGCTGAACATCCGCAAGACAAGAACCACGGCCCTACATCCGCAGTCCGATGGAATGGTGGAACGGATGAACAGGACGATCAACCGCCACTTGTCCAAGGTTGTCTCTGACCATCAAAGAGACTGGGACCAGTATCTTCATTTGTTCCTGATGGCCTATCGATCCGCAGTACACGAGTCAACCGGTCAAACTCCTGCTAGTATTATAATGGGCCGAGAACTGCGACTGCCTTGTGACCTGAAGTTTGGGATACCGCCAGGACAAGACACTGCGGGAGAGGACTACGTCAGCAAACTTCGGCAGAGAATGGACGACATCCACGAACGAGTCCGGTTGAACATCCAGAGTGCCAGCGATAAAATGAAACCTATGACATCAAGGCCGACGCTGGAGAATTTAAGGTTGATGACCTGGTTTGGCTGTACAACCCCAAACGTCGTCGTGGACTATCACCAAAGTTGCGGAACTCGTGGGAAGGCCCGTATAAGATCGTGAAAAGGATGAACGACCTTGTGTACCGAATCCATAAGCCACCCCGAGGGAAACCAAGGGTCGTCCATTTCAACAGGTTGGCCCCTTACGCTGGAAACCATGACCAAGTTCGCACCCTCAAGCCACCGGAGGATGATATGACGTTCGAGAAGTTTATGTCCTTGTATTCAAACGGGCAGAAAGTTCTACATGGGGTTACTAGAGAAGAGTCACGAGACCTTTTCGAGGTGCCTGCTGACTACGCTCTAGCGCACTGTGTGGCAGAAGATCTTCGAATGTCCAGGGGCATCGCCGTAGTGTTTTCCAAGAAATTTGGTCAACTCCAAACACTGCGGGAGCAGAATCCAGAGGTTGGTGGGGTGCTACGGTTGAAGAAAGGCCAGAGAAACATCTACTACCTAGTTACCAAGAGGCATTCCCAAGATAAACCGTCCTACGGAGATGTCTGGAAGAGTCTCACCAAACTAAGAGACACTATGGTGGACCAGAATCTGGTGGATCTAGCAATTCCAAAATTGTCCTGTGGTATTGATGGGTTGGACTGGAGAGTCATAAGAAGTATGCTGGAGGCGATATTCAGATCCAGCGGCGTCAAGATTTTGGTTTGCTGTAACCCTCTTCCACGACCGGTCATGAAGACCGTGGAGTGTTACTTCCATCGAACTTCACGGTGCAACTATGGGGAGTCATGCAGATATCGTCACACTCCAAGGATGACATTTCGGGACGAAATGTCTTTAAGAAGGGGGCAATGTAACGAACCTAGGCCGGACCTGTCGCCTCATTCCTTCTTGCCATCGACAACGATGATGTCATCCCCGGAGATATTCGAGAACAAATCCAATCGCGTCGCCGCGGATAACAACGGTCAATATTGGAAGCAACTGGAACATGCTGGTTTCCAACCGCCAGAATTGGAAAGGTCGAGAATTCTGTAACGGAGATAAATAGGCCGCACTCCAGAGGGAGTCTCAGTCTCGATCTCAGCAGCCGATAGCGTCGAACGATACAGTGGCGTAGCCAGTAATATAAATTAGTTGTCAATTTAAGTGTGAAATAAATTAGTAAAACCAAGTCAAGTTTATTTACGTTACAATAGTTTCGATATACCATTGAATAATGAGCACATTTAACATGCAGAACTCACAAAATTTCAGGGTATCTGGTCGGAATACATCAGGCAATTGAATACAAAGCTGTATACCATCAAAACTACAAAAAAAAAAAAACTAGATATAACAACAGCCAACATTGTTTACTTTGGCTATTTCCATATGGTATGCAGTATGGTATTGAGTTCTGGGGTAATGCAGTGAACTGGAACTCCACTTTTGAGCACCAAAAACTATCAGAATATCATATGATTTGCAACAGATGGATTCTTGCCGACACTATTTCGTAAAGCTGAAAACATTCTCGACTTATTCATTCTCAAATTGAGTATTCTCATTCATAAAAGAAACAGTTGCTAACAAATACCTCTGAAATTCATTCATATCCTACAAGTCGAGATTATAGGCTTCCTAATTACAAATACAACGTCACACATAAAGGTCTCTTATATACTAGAACATAAATTAATAATAAGCTCCTTGACTATGTCAAAAGCCTTAGTGAAACAAAATTCAAAAATAAAATAAAATCACGTCTTCATATTCATTTCTTTTACAGCATAGAAGAATTCCTCTCGTACCATTTTTGAAACTGGTATTTGCTTCCTCCGTTGCCTTTCAAACGATCTGATTTCATTTTCATAACATTCTCGACTTATTCATTCTCAAATTGAGTATTCTCATTCATAAAAGAAACAGTTGCTAACAAATACCTCTGAAATTCATTCATATCCTACAAGTCGAGATTATAGGCTTCCTAATTACAAATACAACGTCACACATAAAGGTCTCTTATATACTAGAACATAAATTAATAATAAGCTCCTTGACTATGTCAAAAGCCTTAGTGAAACAAAATTCAAAAATAAAATAAAATCACGTCTTCATATTCATTTCTTTTACAGCATAGAAGAATTCCTCTCGTACCATTTTTGAAACTGGTATTTGCTTCCTCCGTTGCCTTTCAAACGATCTGATTTCATTTTCATATTGCAAAAATAATTATAATTTATATTCTCTTCTCATGACTCTGTTCAGGGCTTAGTATTTGATTGAATTGATAGTTTTGTCAAATTTTCCGGTAATATGCATTGAGAAAATTTATTCTTCTATGTTTCCTCACGCCTTCAAGGCTTTACATGTACCTAACAAATTTACGAAATTGTGTTTTACTGTAGTGCACTCACTGTTTATTGTATTGTATATGTTTTTGAAAATAACTGAGTATCTATTGACTAGTCCTATGAAAGTACATCTATCTGTCTTTGGTCTTGATTGATTACATATGCAGGTTTCCGTTTTTCCGTTTTTTTTAATTTCAATCAAAACGGTTATCTCAAAATCTTCATATTATATGAATCCTAGATAAAAATTAATGGAGAATAGGAATAGCCAACACACTGAATTGAAAACTGACATATACAGTGGAGTCTAATCAAGTCTGAGATAATAGGGGTGCGATTTCGGTAAAGAAGGGTGGCAGCCAGGCCAGGTGTGCAGCGCCAAGTATTGCCTATTTATTGCCGCACTCGCCAAGTGGAACAAACGAATACATTACAAAACAGTGGTGTGCTTCCAGTGATTTGAACGAGAGAATTCCGTTAGAAAACAATTCAACAAATACTAGAAATGTATTTCAAAATTACAAATCGGAATACCAGCAATGGTAACACAATTTAAAATTCGAATTATAACAATTTTAAATATAGACTGAAAGTCATTTCCACAATTAATGGTAAAAAAACCAGTTGATTGGCTAAACATGTTTCGAGGGTATCCCAGGCTCACCTTCAGTCTAGAAAGTAAAATTGATAGTTCAAAAAAATATCAATATAACACAACTAACCATCATAATTATTAGACTGAAGGTGAGTCTGGGATAGACTCGAAACTAGTTTCGCCAAACGAATCCATTAACTGCGGAGATGACTGTGAGCCTTCTTTATTCCTATGAAGTATACACTCATCTATACGATTTTTATTGAAAATCGTGTGTCTTAATAATCTCTCATTGACCAGAGTGGGGAGAGATATGAAAATTATCGTCTTCAACTTCAACCTATATATAATCTCAGCACCTTTCGGCCAAATAGAAGGGTCATAGGCGACTTTCAGTTTATCTAGAGAGAAGGATACTTTGTATGTAGAAACTTGATCATTTCTGTGCCATTCCTCACAGGTGATGTCGATTACGGGTGCAGATTTCTTATGTAATTTCAAAATGTCATCAGCAGTTACTTCATGTCCAATGCGAGATACATGTAAATATCCTCTTCTCGGAACTACTGTGACATCAGAGTCATTATTGCTTCCGATGATCGATTTAGTCTGATATCTTCTTTTAAATCGGGGATTCCGTTGGTGATTCACGTTGTAGGTATCGTCTGTGTTCACCGAAAACAAACCCAAGTTTTCCGGTTTTTGTTGTGGTTTATCGACAACTGTTTTTACAACGTCGCTAAATGTTTTGTGGCTCTTCTTATCTTCTGGCTTTTTATCATCTGGATCGGGACCAGAATTGTTTTTTACGTTAATAGGTGAACTCGAACTGGTACTACAGGAAGGCGTAATAGATTTCTCAACAATATTAAAATTATTATATTATATTATTATTATACATAATGTTTACATTATCCCAACCTAAATTATGGTTGGCAAAATTAACGTAATATTACCATGGAATAGGTTGGCGCTGAATTTAGCGAAGGGAATTTGAGAGTCGAGATTTGACACTTTCTTATCTATTCATCACCTAAAATCGGCTATATGAAATAATAAAATTGAGGAAATATGTTTTTAAAATTATATTCGCACTACTATGGAATATTTTAAATTAACTCACGTTGGGGAACGAGAAATATTAGCATATTTATCAAAACTGTATTTTTCTTCGAACCAAAAGAGCGTATGAAAAATATGATATTCCTGAAATTCACGCGGGCAAAGCCGCGGGCATAAGTTAATTTTCCCATATGAGAAACAAGTCTCCCATAAATTAGAATAATTTTGATCTGCAAAGGACCCTGCTTCAACTTAACAGGAAAGTGATCTATCTGGGAATTTTTGATATTGTTTAAAGGAAGTATGATTAAAAGTTACCACTGCGCTAAAGTACAAAAACCAATAGTTTCGAGGATACGAGAGGCTGCACGTGCCAGTTCCGTTGTTGCCAAATGCACTACAATAACAGCGGATTCACTTCTTGGATAATTTTAATCCTTTTTTAACTTATTCTTCTTCAAAATATTTTGTTTTTTTTTAAACATCAGACCCAATCCAACCCAAATCCAAACCTCAACTCTCTTTTTTTCGATTACTATCGTTTCGGATGTCCATCGTCTTAATGTATTTTGAAGGTTTTCACGACGTTTCGAATGCTTGCATCTGCAATCGTCTTCAGGTGAATACTGACAAGTTTAGGTGCTACTTACCAATTTATATGATTGTCGGCGCAATGATGCGTGCAATTCCGCCATGTGCAGCGGTGCGTGTAATTTCGCGCGGTGTGGTGGTGCGTGAAGTTTCACGCCTCTGCAGCCCGCCAGAAAGAGCAATCAGGGGTTTCCATACGTTCTTGATCTCAACGCTTGGTTGACTAAAGGCGTTATTGGCTTCGATGTAGGCGGCCTCTTTGAACTTTCGTTTGAACCAATGCTCACCTCTATGTAGAACACTTGCGTCGTCCCATAGAACTTTTTTTCAACTAACTATAAAAAACAAACATTATAATAATAAATAAAAGAAATGCAACCTGGAGCCAAATCAAACCTCAGGAAAAAGAGTTGATTGCTGGACACTATTGCACTTGCAAACAGGGTGCTAGGACGCTGGGCAGTTGCAGTCATATTGCATCAATATTATGGTACTTGGGATATGCGCGACATGAACCTGAAATTTGGTAACCTCCGTCTAATCTTCTTCATAGCGTTCTTGACGCTGCCAATCGGCTAGCACAATAGTACTACCACACAGGTCTCTGATAGGTTAAATTGTAATAGGAGTGTTTTTTTTAAATAGTCATTCAATAAAGAAGGGAGAAACCTAAGAAATATTACTCAAACAGGGGTTATGGCTCACATAGAAGTTATTGTATCTAATCTAATCGTTTAAAAATGTCTCGTGAAAAAACAAAAATGCGACGCTCTACCCAACAATGAAATATTTATTTTCCAGTATCATTGGCCAATATCTCTGAAACTATTGGTTATTGGTTAATCAGGAAGACCTCCTCTAAACAATATAAAAAATTCAGGCAATACCCACATAGATCACTTTTCCATAACGTTTGAGCAGGGTCCTTTATCATTGTCAGTGTACGTCTCTATCAAAAGAGGAGGAAATTCCAAAGGGTATATCGAAAAAAAAAACTTGTGTCCATTTTTATTAACTTTTGCAATCAATTTTAAATTAACTTCCCGATGAGCTAGAGACTTGAAACTTTGAACATAGCTCGAAACTGCATGACAATATAATGTTAACTGCTTTCTTGCTGCCTGTTTTAGATTGTTAAATTTTATAAAGTTTTGAAACTTTGAACATAGCTCAGAACTAGATGACAACGCAATACTAACTTCATTTTTATCTGTCTGCTAGTTTGACTTCTTGTACGCCTGTCTGTCCGGTAGAAATTTTTCAATCGATTTGAAACTGATTTACCGATAAGCTAGAGACTTGAAACTTTGAAAATAGCACAGAACTGGATGACAATGCAATATTAACTCATCTGTCTGTCTTCTTGTGTATCAGTCTGTTCGGTACAAATTTTGTAATGGATTTCAAACTAACTTCCCGATGAGCTAGAGACTTTTCTTGTCTGTTTGTTTGTTTCAGATTGAAGAATGGAATGTGTTAGAAAGAAAAAAATGTGAAAAATAAAATAAATAGAGAAATAAAGTTTCACACACACACACACACACACACTCACACCCACACATACACAAGACACAAGACGTTTTTGAAATGAACTGAAAAGTATGATTTTTCCTAGCCCCATACAGATTTATAACCTCATACAGATTTCTAACCCCATACAGATTGTCTTGAGAATATGGGATTGTGAATTTCCAGTACTTCACACAACAATTGATATCATTTGTAGTGCAATAACATTGTTAGTGACTCAGTTGAACTATTCATACATCAATTATCTATTGCATGCGCCCTACTTTTTTCGTTTTAAATCTTACATAGCTATTAAAAGTTCATGTTAACAAATTTTCAGGACAATATGTATGGGGCTACGAGAAATTATTTCAAACTTTTCAGATAGTTTTGAATACGTGGTATAAAAAAATATTTAAATATGATCCCTCTAACTTTTTCCATAAGATCCAGAAAACAACCAGGTAATTTGAATTTGAACCAAACTAATGAACCCTTCGACTATAATTATTTGGGTATTTTGTATGCCACTAACTGAAGAATTATTATAGTTACTAATATACGTGTGTCTTCACGCATCGAAAAAAAAGTAACGCCACTGGTTAATGCTTCCTCTGAATAGAACTACACCCAGATGGGTAGAATTGTACCGCACGCGTTTGTACAGATACGAACTCACATGGGATGACAATAATGCGTCCTAGTCGTAATGAAGAGCAATAATGATTTGGTGGTGCTGATATATTATCCTCCGCATTCGTACAAAGTTCTACAGAAATATTGTCAGTAATTTTCGATAAATTGTAAATTTGATTTTGAGTTTCGGACTTTGTTCTGGGTATTCTCGTAACGAAATGAAATTTTCAAGTACCGACTGTCGGAGAAGTTTTAATCGAAATTATGGCAGATTTCATGTTTTCAAAAATATTATTTTTTGTACACTCTTCACAACATGCCTACTTTGGCTACTGAAAAGAGTCTGCAAAATGCCACTTTGGCGGACAGACATTTTTTTATTCAGAAAACTTATTATAATCCTAAAAACGTTCCGGGAGACGCAATAAACTATAGATTATTTAAACTACGTGAGAAATCTTTCGAGAGTATCTACATTGCAATATTATAGTGATAATATTGAACAATACGCACAAAACAGTACAAATCTGTGGACAACAGTAAATGAAATATGCCCAAGAAATAACTCAATTTGCCGGGATGTTAACGTGATTTCAATACGATGGAAAGATAGTAACAAATCAAAAATATATTGCAAATATATTCAATGGGCATTAGACTACAATTGGTGGAAAACTGTAAAAAAAAAATTTTGAGGATCCAAACTTCACTCATCCTGTAAATAATAACGTTTTGTCCCCCTTATTTATGAAGACAACAAACGCTGATGAACTTGGTAATATTAAATTGGAAAACATTCTCAATTGAATATTAAATGGAAATAGTTTTGAATTAATTGAAAAATCCACGATAAAAAAAATCACCTGGAATGGAAAAAAAGCAATTTATTTCCTACAGGGGTAGCCAGTTACAGGAAATGCTATCATAGATTACGAAATATATATATATTTTTACAAGTGCAACGAATGAATGTAGAAGTAAATGTTAAAGTAATTATTTACACACGTAAAAGAGGAAATTAAATTGAATAGAGTATATAACAATAAAAAATACTGCAAAGTACCAGTATTAACAAAAAAAAATTATAATATCAAGCTATATCCTAAATATTTATATAAATAAAATTAAGAGAAAAAAAAGAGAGAAATGAAAAAAAAGAAATTAAAACATAACAGTAAAAATCTTGTAAAGTAGCAGCATTGACATACAAATTTAAGAGATTATTATTGGTGGTTAACAATACATGTTATAACAGTAGCCACAGGGTCAAAATGAATGTCACAGAGTTCACAAATTTTATTGAAGCTACTACACAAGAAATTCAACGGTGTTCGTGACGCTTCGCAATAGAACTTTGTATTGTGTCGACCACCGATTCTAGGTACTAAGAAGTTAATATCGTTCAAAAGAGCGATACAATCAATATTATTGTTTATTAGTTTGTGTAAGAATTTTATACCAAGAATAATTCTCCTTGTTTCCAACGTTGTTATTTCAAATGCTTTACACATCCCTAGTAGAATCCATTCTAAGATACAGTATTATAATAAGGGGAGGAGCTTCCGTTAACAACTTACGTCCATGAAAATCATATTCAGGAAAAAGAAATAGTATTCAACAAAATTACTATATGAAGAAACAAAAATCCTTCCAATCAGTCTTTTGTATGCTCATCAATGTATAATTCGAGTATACACAACTAAAAACTCACTTCAAAGCAGATCTGTACAACCAACTAGACAAACTAGAAATGAAGAATTAGCAATACATACATTCAAAAAAGCTATACCCCAGAGAACGTTTCTATTTTTCGGTCCAAAATTTTACAATTCAATACCGGTACATTAAAAAAAAATTGACAAACTAAGTTCAAAACTGAAATAAAAAACTATATCCTGAGATACAAGGAAACATTCTATAAAATACAACGATAGTTACTGCAAAAAAAAAAAAAAAAAAATATCATCTTACCATTGCTGCTATCCCTGCCCTCTACCAATCATTCGAATATCATCGGAATTTTGGTTGAAACCAATGTGCACATATAAAATACACATGTGTGTGAAGTCATGCTTGACACTAGAGACAGTTACCTTTTTCTACTTTTTTCTTGTAAATTCTTGCCCGCCTAATTTCATAGCATATTTTATGTACAGTACTAACATGTTTTTAGAGAAGCCTTGGATACGCAGGCAATTATGCATAGGTATGTTGTACTCAGAGAGCAAATCTAACCCCATATTGTAAAAAAAGTAATATTTTACGTACATGCAATACTTTGAATAAAAATTTGAATTGAATTGAAATCGTGACAACAAAATATTGAGATCGATGCCTCTCACAGGATATTACCATCGACTTTTAGGCATACCTATATATTTCAAGAGTTTTCTCTGTACACCTTCAATGGATGTTTTTTGGTAATCGTAAATTGGATTCCATATCAAAGAACCAAACTCCAACTTAGATCTAGCATACGCAACATATCGCAATTTCATGGTGGCAACATTTTTGAAATTTTTATCATTTCTGTAAATGAAACCAAGCATCCTATTTGCATCGGCGACCGTATTTCGGATTTGGGTTGTAAATGTGAGTTTACTGTCGTATGTAATACCAAGGTCTTTTATCTCATGTACCCGGTTGATTATATTATTGTCGAGTATATAGTCATACATTAAAGTTCTCGTTTTTTTTGTGAACGATATTATGTTGCATTTGGATACATTCAGTTGTGGACGATTGATTGCATCTAATTCAGATTGTACTCGTTGACAATCAGTAATGTCTTCGATTTTATTGTATAATTTAAGGTCATCTGCAAATATTAGGCTATGTATATTCAAAGAGGTTGCCAGGTCATTAATAAAAATTAAAAATAGAAGAGGCCCCAGATTAGAGCCTTGTGGCACTCCGGACGTATGACGTATGAAACAGATGACTCCGGACGTATAAAACAGATTTGAATGATTCTTATTCCACAAATTATTTTCTGTCAACTAGATATGATTCAATTAAAATGAGCAGTTGTCTGGAGAGTCCCAATTTTGTTAATTTGCTAAGGAGAACATAATGGTCAATTTGATCGAAGGCCTTTTGGAAGTCCAAGTAAACTACATCGACATGTTTTTTTTTCCAGGTAAGTACAGAGATATTGATCTTAGCATGCAAGGTTTGTAATACAAGGTCTTTGTTGTACGAAACCGTGCTGAGTAGGAGAAATAACTTTCTGAACGTGAGATTACATAACATGTTGCATACATATCTCGAAGAGTTTGGAAAATTTACATAAAATGGAGATTGCTCTATAGTTTGTGATATCACTAGAGTCACCTTTTTTAATATTGGGCAAACTCGAGCAGTTTTCCACAGCTTGTGGAAAATACAGGTTGTTAAAATTAGGTTGAATATGCCCATTAGAGGTACAGATAGTATGTCAATACAGTCCTTTACTACCAGACTAGGAACATTGTCAACGCCTGCGGTGAGTTTAGTTTTACATTTTTTTTAACCAGTAACAATATCGGTTTTGGAAAAAGCGCCTATGTTTAAAGTATCTAAATCGTAAATATTAAAGTTTTTACGAGAAACCAAGTATACACTTTTGAAATAGTTTGCAAATCCGTTGACAATATCAGTAGGCCTGTCAAGTACTACATCGCCAAATTTTATTATACCTGGAATACGCGAATGCCCTTTTTTACTATGTATGAAGGACCAGAAATTCGAACTGTCTGATAAAATATTATTTTCAGCTGTATTTGTAAATTCATTATATGCTGAGTTTATTTAATTTTCAACAGTTTTTCTCAGTTCCGAAAATTGATTCTGATAAGAAGCTGTTTTATATTTTTTGTAGTTTTTAAATGCTAATTCCTTCTTTTTTATGTGACTAGTAACATTGGCGTCGAACCAGGGGGGAAATTTACGTGTGTTTACTGCTTTCCGTGAAACCGTTTGACGGAGACTTTGAAAATTTTAGCACCAATGATAAAAGAACCGATGACCTCCATATTCAATAAATGCATTGAACAAGGATACTTTTTGCAGCATCTTCAAAAAGCAGTGGTTAAACCAATTTCCAAGGCCGGCAATCGAGATGTAGTCATGAATTACAAGACGCTATTTTTTTTCAATTGGACTAAACGATTACCTGAACGAAGATATTATCATATCAAATAGCTAGTATGGCTTTAGAGAGGGAGTGTCAAGTCAACATACAATTCTTGCACTCACCACAAAAATGTATTGTGTTTTGGATAAAGAAAAATCATCTTTGTGTGTTTTCATAGATCTCTCTAAGGATTTGACAGAGTGAATCATTGAATGCTTGGAAAACATCTCTGAAACTATTTAAAAGCTACCTATCCGATAGACTACAGTGTGTTCAAATGAAATCGGAATGAATTGACTTTCAAGTAATGGAATACGGCGTATCCTGAGGGACTGTTCTTGGACCACTTCTTTTCAACAAATATCTGAATGATTTCTTCAAAATACATACTGAAGGAAAATTCATCACTTACGCGGATGATACGGAGATTTTTTTATACCCACGATAACTATAAAAAAAATGCACAAAAAGATATACGTCACATCCAAGGCTTCTTCAACCATAGGTTGCTGACAATGAACTTCGAGAAAAACCGTTTCGTGCTCATCCATATGGACAAAAGGAATACCCCCACCTACAACAGCCTAAGTATCACCAAAGAGAACTCGATAAAAATATGCCATAAAATAAAATATGTGGGCGTAATAATTGACAATAACCTAAAATAGGACAAGCAAATTGATTTCGTTATAAAAATGATAGAATTCCTAATTTATAAAATGAAACACATAAAAAATTCAGTGGATTCTATATCGATGAAAACCATATACCAAGCACTAGTCGAGCCACACCTTACTTATGGAATACTGGTTCGGGGAGGAGTGGGCAAGAGCTATATTGAAAAACTTATAATTGTTCAAAAGCGTTTACTGAAAATCATTTTCAATAGAGATTTCACCTACTCTTCAGATCAATTATTCAGTGAAATGGTTAACTGGATCCACGACATTTATTTTTTCTACGAGGCAAACATCAGACAAAATTAGGTCAAATCGGATCTAAAAGTCCCAGACCACCAATATAGCACCAGAAATAGATAAACCACCTACCTCGCTCCTTTCATGCGCAAATCGAAAGGCCAAAGATGTTTTTATTTTCCAGGACCCCAAATGTTCAAATCCCTTCCTGTCGAACTCCAGAATATCTATAGTCCACATATTTTCATACACAGGCTCAAAAAATTCTCACTTTTTAAGAATTGCCATTCACAGAGATTTTCTTTTTTGGTCCGAAGTTATAGTATATATCCGTGAAAATTATCAAATCAAGTTCAAATCTATCCTCAAATATTACATAATCGAGAATCCGATGACATTCAATATTTTCTATAAAACACACAATGAAAAAAAAAACACTTCTTCTACCACCCCATCTTCTGCAAAATTATAATTCAGGCAGAAATATCACATTACTGTTGAACATAAAACTTAACACAAGCACTATTTGTCAGATACTGAATATTTATTTAAAACATTCTTGGAATAATCACATTGGGTGAAAATGGCACAGAACAGGAATGTTTACAGGCCTAGGTGTATTTACCCTATTATGATTGATGATTTATATATCCTTCGATACTGTATTGTTGTAAATTGACATTGTATTGTATATTGTATTTTATATTGTCTCGTATATTGTATTGTATATTGTAATGTATATTGTATTGTATATTGTATTGTATATTGTATTGTATATTGTATTGTATATTGTATTGTAGATTGTATTGTATATTGTATTGTATATTGTATTGTATATTGTATTGTATATTGTATTGTATATTGTATTGTATATTGTATTGTATATTGTATTGTATATTGTATTGTATATTATTGTATATTGTATGGTATATTGTATTGTATATTGTATTGTATATTGTATTGTATATTGTATTGTATATTGTATTGTATATTGTATTGTATATTGTATTGTATATTGTATTGTATATTGTATTGTATATTGTATTGTATATTGTATTGTATATTGTATTGTATATTGTATTGTATATTGTATTGTATATTGTATTGTATATTGTATTGTATATTGTATTGTATATTGTATTGTATATTGTATTGTATATTGTATTGTATATTGTATTGTATATTGTATTGTATATTGTATTGTATATTGTATTGTATATTGTATTGTATATTGTATTGTATATTGTATTGTATATTGTATTGTATATTGTATTGTATATTGTATTGTATATTGTATTGTATATTGTATTGTATATTGTATTGTATATTGTATTGTATATTGTATTGTATATTGTATTGTATATTGTATTGTATATTGTATTGTATATTGTATTGTATATTGTATTGTATATTGTATTGTATATTGTATTGTATATTGTATTGTATATTGTATTGTATATTGTATTGTATATTGTATTGTATATTTCAATGTATATTGTATTATACTGTATAATGCATTGTATATTGTATTGTATATTCCATAAACTAAGCCTTTCTTTGCTAATAATACTCAAAATTAAAAATAGTCATTCGATTTCGATATATATATATATATATATATATATATATATATATATATATATATATATATATATATATATATATATATATATATATATATATATTATATATATATATATATATATATATATATATATATATATATATATATATATATATATATATTGTGTGTGTGTGTGTGTACATATTGTTGAAATCAAATGAATATGAAGGATAAAAACATATTTGTGTTAAGAAAATATGTATGAGAATAACAACTTTTGACACAAACTGCGCCCCATACATATTAGACGATGATGAAATAAAAAGTATAATTTTATGATTCACGACCAATTACAGATATTTCCGCATAAAGTTGCGTATTATCTGTAGGAAAACTATATTTCATAAACGTTACTGTTATATTCATTTCACACCTAATAATTAGAGCAATGAATCGAATGGATAGGGTTGTAAAAAAACTCCTACCTCTGATAAACATATGCAACATTTTATTCGTTATAATTGCTGTGAGAGGGAGTGGAAACAGCTGTTCAATTAACTGCGAGTCCCTCAATCATGAGAGAATAAATTGTCATCCCGTCGTCATTTGCAGAGGTAAAGAGTAATAGACTATGAATTCTTATGTAATTCCCATTGAAAAGTAGGTTGTATTGGAAAATAATTCGCCGAATAGAGGTTCAACTGTTTTAATTTTATTTAGTAAATTTTAGAAATGACTTTCTTATTTTGAGAAAACCTCACCAAGTCTTCAATTTCATAAGGGTGTATAGAAAACGAGGGGTGAAGTAAGGTAAAGACTCCTAATATGAGACCCATTTTTTATATGATTCAAAGATATGGTATTAGGAAGAAATGAATGAAAAAAACAATCAGAAAATAATAGGACGTATATTGTATCAAAGTGCACAAAGCAATAGTTCACCTTTAATAAAAATAATGTTTTCGAAAAAATTGCTGATATTTTGTTCCTATTTGGAACTAGTTCCCTCCGAGGTCTCAATCTGAGGATCAGAGGGTGGATGTGAAATCATTGGAGCACAACTATGGACAGGGCTTGGTTTGGCAGGAAGGCGGGAAAGTAGGGGTTTCTGAGTATTGGGTAGTCCTGCGTCCATCATTGCGTTTGTTGAGGCAGTTCGGGTGTTTTTCGATCTCAGGCGCTCAGTTCCCTAGGAGGGGTAGGCAGATTGAGCCCTTAGAGCGAACTAGTGGTGAGACCTGGGGAGTAGGCAGATTGAGACCACAGCGTCGAGTCACAAAATACTGAACCCTACCTACGTGACTACAACTGAGGAGTAGGCAGATTGAGACCTCTATTGGAAATCACTTCCCTCATTTACTCTTATCAATAATTTATATTTATGTATTATTTTTTCACTCTTCTTGAAAATGCGCTCAAAATGGGAACCGAAACGTTGAAATTATCAAATTTTTAGTCACGGTTCATCCAGAGCTTTCAATATTGAGAATAATCATGACCGCGGAAAGATATCCGAACAGATTACACGCCTCTACGGAGAGGATATTTTTCCAGTTCAGTTAATACTATTCATCACTCATTCGAAGATACATACTCCTTTGCGATCTCATTCAACTCCAATAATGTAAAGATCAACCCAGCGGATTCTCAGAAAATCCAGTCAAGCTCTGATTCGTAAAACCATCTACAGCAGACGAAATCTCGATGTCACTAACACTTCTCTATATGCCTGTTTTGGCAAACTGTCATTAGCGAACATCCATCCTGTAATTCTCTAAAATATCTCAAGAAGAAGCAGATAACGTCAGCAGTTAGAAAACAGAAATACAGTAAAAGAAAGAAACTCATTTCAAACATCCATTGAATAACGATAAAATTTTCATTGTATTTTATGCATGTCATATGCTCAAATTAATCAGAAATAACTGGTCAACTTGTGGAGTTTTTGTCAATGGAAAGGGAGAAAAAATTGACTTTAAGTTCATTATCAAATTACATGAGTTGCAAGAAGAGGAATTTTGCAATTTGGCTAACAAAATTGGGAGAAGTCACATATATTGGAGATCTCAAAAAATGAAGGTAGGTTCCAAAAGAACACATTTATCAACAATTTGACATTTTTTTTTCAAAATGAGAAAACGTGATGCTAAATGAAAGCTTATCAAATATAACCTGTTCAAAACTAATAAAATTCACAAAAAGTGATCCAGATCTTGTATATATAATCTGGTTGATTCACACAGCAGGTTTTAAATGAAAGTTTTTTAGACAAATCATGTATTTAGCAGATTTCCTGAAAAAACTAATTTTTGGACGCACTAAAATCTCAAAAGATTTATTTTTCTAACCACTTTTCACTAATTATTTTATGAGCGGAAAATGAAACTTAATGCAACTTTTGCTTCTAGGTGAATTTGGCAGCTCAGACCCTGAGTGCAAGTGTTGCAAATGCACTTGAGTTTCTGTCAAAGGACTTGCAACATCCCGACTTCAAAGATGCTGCCCCTACCATTGAATTCATCAGAATTATAGATAGGATATTTGACTTATTGAACTCCAGGAATCCTTTTGCAAAAAGATACAAAACCCCATTGAAAAAATCCAACGAATCATTCTGGAAACCAATATTAGAAGAGGCATTTGAATTTTTGATATCATTGAAACATGTTGATGGAGAACTGGTATATAATTCAAGAAATAAGACACCAATTCTAGGGTTTTGTACCAATATTAAGTCAGTACTAGGAATTTATGATGAACATATAAAAAAAGATAAATCTATCGTGACATACTTACTCACGTACAAATTTAGCCAGGATCATCTGGAGTTATTTTTCTGTGCAATCAGGTAAGTTTATTGTATATGTTTTGTTTCAGATACCAGTTCCTCTGAATCGGCAACGATTGAATAAAGTTGTTAGCTGCCCTTTTTTACTATAGTTTTTCAAAAACAGCAAAGCATTATATACCGTAATTTCGGGTTACTTTCGCTCACTTCAAGAATTCAAAGAATGTTTATGATGAATTTGGAAAAATAAATTGGTATTATTATATATACCCCTCTTTCAAATGAGCTATGACAAATTATCATTAAGACTTTGTATGTGGGTATATATATATATATAAATATATAGAAGAATCCTTCTTAACCTTCACACCTTCTATATATATATATATATATATATGTGTATATATATATATATATATATATATATATATATATATATAAAATAAATTCCCATTCATATATATATATATATATGAATGGGAAGAATATATATATATATGAAAATAACTTGGTGTACAAAGTCAAACGTATATTGAGGGTGGCTTTGACCCATGGTTTATATTTTGCTTGATTTTTCTTTATAGCATGTACATAGACCAAAAAACCCGACGGATAAAATCAGAAAAAAATTGTCCATAAAAAAAAAATTATTACTTAATCATCATAAATGAGTAAAAAAATATATATGAACGTAATGCTGGTCGCAGACAAATTTTACGCAAGTTGAATTTTGTTGTAATGACTCCTGAATGGAATACAGTGTTGCACGTATATAATACATATATAGGTATACAATAGAAAAAATCTCAAAAAATCAATCTGACAAAAAAAACAGGCTTAAAAAGACAATATTTAAATTGAATGATTAATAATGTCTATATATCAAAATGAGCCAAAATCACCCAGCTGGGTTAAAGTCACCCAAAATTATGGTACTAAAAAATCGCAGTTCTATATCTCAACTGAGTTTTTATTTTCAGGGGACGGAATAGCTGGAATAACAACCCCACTGTGTTTCAGTTTTATTATTCTTTCAGGAGACTCTGCATGAACATAGATTTGAAAGTTTTGAAGGGGAATTGCGAAATATTGGATGATACAACTGTGCTCGGTGTTTTGAATCCACAGGAAAAACGAAATTCAACTGAACTGTGTCTTGATGATTCATGCGTAATCAAGAAATATGATATTGATTATAATGATTTGGTTTTGGAAGATGAAAGATTTGTGTTTGAAATCAATGTTTTGCCCTCTTTGTCGCTTATAACAGAAATATATCTGGTTTTGTGGTGAAATCTGTGAGAAAACTTATAAACTGTACAGTTTGCCTAGATTCTTTGGCGGAGTCTGACTACACTTCAATAAATTCAAATATTTTCAAATTATTACATAGGAAAGATAGGGGTGGTCTAATAAAACCGTCAAAAGATGCTATAAAAATATGCGAATATACAGAAAAAAAAATTAGACAGGTATTAAATATCACCGATAATATGATGCCTACAGAAAAACATTTTTTGGAAACCTTTATTTTACAGATTTCGAGTTTCTTGTTTCAGGAAAAGAAGGTATTTAAATGTTTAGATAACCATATTTATGACATTTCTCCTTATGGAGTAAATCGCACGATGCGATTGATTAAACTCACTGTGAGAGTTTATGCAAAAATTAGATTTAACAAAATTGCAAAAAGGCAAACGGAACAAATAAGAGGTGAGATGAAACGCAAAAAGTTAACAGAACTGATACTGTTTTCTCATCAATAGTAGTATTGTAATGTATGGATGAACTGAAAATTTGGAAACAATGTGTGAAAACAATTGCAGGTAGTTCTTTCGATTGGATTGCATGTGGCTGAATTACCTTAAAAACTTTGTGCTATGGATTGCTTCAGTTTCTGCTTTTTTTATTGTATTATGTAGTTTTCACAAGTTTATAGATAATGTATACAAAAACTGCATTGGCATTTTCATTAATATAATATATATAAACTTATGTGAATTCAAACATTTTTTTGTCTATTTGGATTGTTGTTCAATACAATTGTTGTAATAAATTTTACCCCATGTTTTGTTTGAGGTATTTTTATAATTGGATTTCATTATTTTTTATTAGCGTTATTTTGTTAATAGAATAATATGCCTGTTATTCTCAATTAAACACCTATTAGACATACTTTTTTTCATTCAACACTGAACAATTTTTATTCATATAAATTTATTTGGAGCCCTATAAGATCGAAAGCTCACTTAACTCACCTAAAACATTCTGGAGTTATTGCAGTACTGCATATCTGGTGTCTGTAGAAAAAATTCTGTCAATGGGAGACAAAAAGTACAGATCTCATATTAGGTATGAGATCTGTAATGCAGTTAGAATCTATTCCATGACAGTCTAAATATGTATGTTTATTGCGAAAAAATAATGTCAATTCTAGTGAAATTGCGTCTTATGAAGAGTATAAGGATGTATAAAACATTTCCGGTGAAAAAAACCTTTCAAACTCCTTTTGTTCATTGTACAAAATTTCCAATAATGTGCTTCTGAGGAATGAATTCGAATGAATTGGTAAAAACTTTATAATGAAAACATTTTAAATGTCAGATATCTTCATTTCATAACAATTTCAACATTCTACTACAAAAATAGTCAATATCTCAAACAAATATCTCATTCTTATAACACACAAGCAAAATAAACAAGTAGCAAATCCAATGTTAAAAAAAGTAGACTCCTCGCAAAGATTTGTTAATTATTTGGCACCAAAAGTTTTTAATATTCTGCCTCTAGAAATAAGAATATCTAGCAGTGTGAATATATTTGTACAAACTACAATAAGTTTGAAGCTTTGTTATGAAAGTAATTTGTAAACTTAAAAGATACTCAACAAATGTTAGGTTAATTATTTATGTTACCGATTATCATTTGAACTTAGAATATATTATAATTATAACACCAAACAAACACTTATAACCAGATACTCGACCTATATTTTAAATTACAATAATCTTGTTAACCGATACTTGCACATACTAGTGTTATACACTTAGGTGCAAAAAATAAATTAAATGCAACTTATTATTTTCATAGTTTTTATTCATATTTTATAACTGTATATTATGTGAGCAATAAAATAATAAATTATTTTCCTCTTTTTAGTTTCTTTTTTCGACCGTTTGATTCTGTGAAACAAACATTTTTTAATTTTTTCTAGCTAAAATCGACTAACTACTTCATTAACTCCAGGTCTCCATTATGTCGTAGTGTCATCGGAACTACATATGTGTGGCAAGTATTAACAGAATCAGTTCAAGGGAGAAAAATAAATCATCCTTTATTTTTCTACCCTTAGGGGTGGATTACAAATTTAGATGGGACAAACTTCAAGAAATACCCTGTTTAATAAAAAAAAATTAGAAATACCTTTTTAAAGACAAGCTTTTAGTCAAATGCGCTAAAAAGTAAAAAATAATTGCTTTGGATGTGTGACGTATGTTATTCCGTGAGTTATAGATTCAAAAGCTTGTCGCGAAAAATTTTCAGTTCGAATACAAAAGCGACAAGCTTTTGAATCCATAACTCACGGAATAACCTACGTCATACATCCAAAGCAATTATTTTTTACTTTTTAGCGCATTTGAATAAAAGCTTGTCTTTAAAAAAGTTTTTTATTAATTATTTTATTTTGTGGTGTTAAGTAAGTACGACTTAATCTATGCATTTTTGTTAGAGCATCGTTATTGTGAGGCTTTTTTCCTGTAAGTTGTGAGCTATCTAGTTCTTCAATGAGGAGGTCATCTAAAGATTAACTCGTCCGCCATCCTGCAGCTGTCATCTTCAATTTGTTTTTTTACAAAAAATTAATAATCTCGTTTAAATTCATAATCTCCGACCCCGAAATCCCCCACATACCAATTTTGAATAGAATCACAGATTTCGTCGCCCATCATAGAGCCGCCATTTTAATTTTATGAATTTTAAAAAAATCTTCGACCCCGAAAACCCCCACATAGCAATTTTGAATAAAATCGGGCTAAAAACATAAATATCATCCGCCATTTCTTTTTTTCTCTAACAACAACTCTATAATGCATCGTCACGGAAACTATGAACACCTGCCAAATTTCCCGTTAATCGGACAACTAGAAGTGGGTCAAATTTAACTTGTAAGATTTGATTACACACAATCGGGACAAGTGAAAGTAAATAAAACTTGTAAAAAATCATCCAAATCGGATAACTCTGTACAAAGTTATGCTTGATTGAATCGGTTAACATTACTAAAATTCAGTGGGTGAACAACCAATCCCCTATTTTCCTCCCATAATAGGGTGAACTTATTTTTAAATTTCTCCGATAAAAAAAGAATCATCAGAATCGAACCACTCTGTAAAAAGTTATGCGTGGTCATACATAAAAAAATACGCGTCGACTAGAGAACTTCCTCCTTTTTTCGTCGGTTAAAAATGGTTTTGCAACTGATATACCTAGGAAATTGTTTGATTGGGAGCAAAACTTATAATATGGAATAGAAAAAACCAAAAATAGTTACTTTACTTTGCAAGTAAAATCCACTCTCAATTGTAATTTACTTATTCCACACGAATTTTTTAATCCTGATATCAAAGTAATCTTTATTCCTCTTTATGTTGCATGTAACAATAGTTTTAGGAATCTCACTAAAACCAACCCTGTTAGGAATGAGCCGGGTGATGAGCATGCGCAGTATAAACAGTCTTTTACTTTTTATAACAGTTCTTTCCACTCGATTGGCATTCTAGAGTACATATATATAATATGATTTCTATGGCCCTGCTTTGTATGGGGCGGGTAGAGGTCGCTGTTGGATGCGCCTTTGCCAGGTCGCCATGAGTGTTGTTGATCTCCATATGGTTGGTAGTCTTTAGCTGTCATCCCTTTTGTTCTTATTATGTGGTTGTTTTTCCAATGATCAAAAGGGATAACAGTCAAAGACTACCAACCATATGGAGATCTATCTTGACCCACCGACCAATTCATCAGCGGCAGGGTGTCGGCGGGGGTGAAGCATCGTCGCCTCCGGAGAGATCGCCCAACAAGACTCATGGCGACCTGGCAACGGAAAATCCAACAGCGACCTCTTCTTGCCCCACACGAACTAGGGCACCTAACCGCCATTACAAATTGAGGACCACAACACGAAAACATCAGTCGTGTTCGAAACAATCGAATTTCTAGACATCACCTGAAGATGGCAAATGTGAATTTGCCGAAACGTCGGGAAATCGGACCTTTTGAGGCCCAAGAACACAGAACACGGACAGAAACCCGATAAACTATCTCAACACATAATACCCGCGAAAATCTATATATATATATATATTTATATATATATATATATATATATATATATATATATATATATATATATGTATATATGTATATGTAAACATATATTCACAATAAATCACTAATATGAAATAAATGTCTTTGGTTGTTGCACGAACTGATTTTCTGTCGATTTCAAATATAAAATCACGTGTTATGTTGCGTAGAGTGCGACCGATTATATTATATAATAATATATGATATACCTAATTAATGTAAAATGTTCAGTTTCTCGATAAAAGCTATTTATAAACAAAATTACTAACGAAGATCAGTTTCACTTTCACTGTCGTCATCCAAATTGATAATAAACTTTTCTTTGGAAATTTTTTCTATATCCATATATGACTTTTCCACCTTTTTAATATGAGAAACACACTTGGCCCAGCTGCTATCAGGAATGTTTGCAGTTTCTGTTTGCATAAGAGCTACCACAGTTGAACTTAAGGTTGGAGAAGTATTATTTCTTCGAACTGCTGACTTAAGCTGATGCCATATATGTTCAATTGGGCTAAACATACATGCATAAGGAGGAAGTCTGAGCACCGTATGTCCCAAGCTTTCAGCCAATGAATCACAAAAATATTTTTTTTTATCGAATAACTGCGTAAAACTTCTAGTAACTGTGTTTTTGTGTACTTTTCCTCATAGTACATATCATTATTCAACATATATTCTTGTATAGTGGCTTTGGTGCCATTTGCCATGACGATAATACTGTTGGGTGGAATATTTGGTATGAGTTCATTTTGGAATCAGTCTTCAAATAATTCGGCTGTAGTATCATCATGATAATCGACTAAAGAGTCCTTAATATTCTTTGCTGATGAAGACAACGCATTTGGTATAAAACCATTTTCGGTTCCTGCTTGAATTATCGTAATGCGTTTTCTTTTATTAGACGGCGCATGAGTTTGGCACAAGTCAGATGAGTCTACCCAACTTTTGTTTGGAATATCGTGTGTATCGAACCAAATTTTATCCAAATACACTACTGTTCTACCAAATTATTTAAATACGTTTATTGCCAATAAATATTCAAATCTCAATTTCTTGAGGCGCACAGATTCCATTGAGATTTTTCTGCTACAAGTGAGTTTTTTAAATTCAAATCCGTTTTGTAAAAGAGACTTCCCTAAAGTCTCTTTGCAACACTGGATACCAGTTTCTTTTTTTTTAAGCCGTTGCATTAAAATATCTAATGTAGGCACAATTTGCTCTTTATACAATGCATATATTGTTCTTCGAATTATATCTACATCACGGCCATCTAGTTTCCTTGAACCTCCAGTCTTTTCGTTTCTTTCTTTAAAAAAAAGGCTCACTTACTATTTTAAACACTGTGGAATACGGTGTTTTTGTTAAAGAAGCACTTTCTTGCACAGCTTGATCCTTGGACATTCCACGTTCCAGAAGGAAAGTATAAACATTTAATGTAATTTGTTTCCCATGAGGGTATAACATTTGTCGACTAGTGGTACTACGATCACCAGCTTCAGGATGAGCCCTTGGACGCCACATTTTTCACGACACAAAAATCGAATAGACACTTTCAAATAGACACAACTGACACAACGGAATATTAGGTAGGTAATGACTAAATGTTGTTTAACTTTTCCCCTTTCATTTCTGAAATTGGAAAGCGGTCAGGTCTCAAAACAGTCTTGTTTTCCAAATCTGGTAGGTAATTTATTTTGTAACCGTAAATAGACCATTATCGCTATAATCTCGTTAATAGCTCATTAGTACTGAAAGTCTGGTGGCCAAGTAAGTAAATTTTATTATTTACACACTTTTGAACATATCCTTACCAAGGGTTCTAAATCAACCTTACGAGATTTTTTATTATCAAATAAATTTGAATACAAAACTGTCAACAAAAGCCAAAAATAATGGAGAGCTCACTATCATTAAAATGCCAAACTATTTCATGAGATATTTTAATCCGGACCTGGGAATCTTTTAAGGGACACACACTTTTATTGCTTATCTATATTTCGAACAATAGGTAATAATGAGGGTCGTCGGCTACTATTTATTTACGACCTTCTTAGATTTCTGGTCGCACTCTACCTTGCGTTTGTGTATAGCTACACGATACGCACTTGGTCGTTGGCCTTACTTACAGTCTGGGCCTCTTTCGTGGCCAACTTCATACTGTAAGATTTTTGTAACGGTATGCGTACGCAGCTCCCCATTTTACCCTCAACTAAACGCGGCAAAAGCTTAAAAAATATGCAAAGCTATGAATGAAGTCCCATATTTAGAATAATTTCGATCTAATAATCCATATATTTCTATTATAAGATAGTACTGTATTTTTTATTATTCTGGAATCATTAGTTTCGAATACCAGGATGGATACATGTTTCTTCACCCGTCAAATGTTTTTGTTGCATAAAACAAGCGACGAGCAGTAGGGTAATCAATTATGAAACAAAGTAGTGCACACAAGTTCCGTAATTACAATAAATTTCAATCATCAAGCATGTTCTAATTCGGTAGAGTAATGTAGTTCGAAAGCTACTCAAAATAAACGCAATATATCATTAACAAGACCATGGCTGTACACTCGTAGTCTAAATGAATGTATGAAATCAATATTTTTTATTTGTGCAGAGCGGTATTTCGACACGATTTGAGGATTGGTTGGAATACGAAGACAGGTCGTATAATACGGAGAGTTTTGGCAAGCTCACTATTTTATAGTGCCAACTGTCAGTAATCATTGTATGGTAGAGGCGGATGATTCGGAAAAATAAGACCTCCTTCTACCTCAGATATTGATTTTAATATCCAAGAGTAGAATCTTTTAGAATGGAGAACCTGCATTGATAGACTGGATCACAGTTACACAAACGTGTTAATTCTTGTTACTGCGAATTAAAATAAGTTTGAGGGCTAATTAGATTTGTAATGACATCGAGAATAAATAATACTTAAAAAAAACAAAAAAACACGCCTCTATAGAAAACCAGACTAACAAAATAGAAAATAGGAAAAAACTGTATTTTATTTAAAAAAAAGCGTGGGGTGCATGGTATCGCCTCGGCCAACAATTACCTGTGATCTGAGACATTTCTTACTTCACTGTGTAATGTACTATATAATTATTGATACCATGCACCCCACGCTTTTTTTAAATAAAATAATTTTTTTTCTTATTTTCCATTTTTTTAGTCTGATTTTCTGTTTTTTTTAGTTTTGTTTAAACTATTATTTTTATTATTATTTTCAAATAAAAAAATTGAATAATCTTATCAAATAGGTATTCATATCTCCGACCCCAAAAACCCCCACGTACCAATTTTGAATAGAATCAAACCATAATCACAAAACTCGGACGCTATTTCAAAGCCGTCATCTTGAGTTTTTACAATTTTTACAAAAAAATCATAATATTCGACCCCAAAAACCCCCACATACCAATTTTGAAGTGAATCGAACATTAATCACAAAACTCGTACGCCATATTGGAGCCGCCATTTTGTTTTTTTTTCACACAAAAATTTCTTAATGCATTGTCACCGGAATTATGGACACCTGCCAAATTTCAAATCATTCGAACGTCTGGAAGTGGGTCAAAATCGCGCCCAAAGGAGTCGGTTACAAAAAACAAACATACAAGTGAAGCTAATATAAAGCGTGTAAAAATGAGCGAAAGTTCAAACTCGCACATGAATAATTGCAAAAGTTATGAAAAATGAAATATTCCATTAAAAAAGTCTGGTTTTTTGCAAATAACCTGAAAACAATTAGAAAAACGTTGGGAATTTTTTTTTGAAAAAAATGTCGCTCCTGGAACTTACATAAAGTTGTATTGTATATATGCATATATACAGGGTATAACTTCATGAGATCTATCGTTATTGTGATACTACCGGTTTCTCCGGGAGTGACGTCATCTTTGTCATTTTCAATTGGACAGGGTATTTGATCGAATTTTTAGATTTCTCTAATGATTCTTATTCAAATTCGTGTATCATACCCCATACCCAAAATGAACCGTTTTTGATTTATATGTGTCTCTAGAAAAAGTGACAAATGCAGCGTATTGAACATACGCCATCATCATGTGAATTTTAAGTGATATGCAGTGACTGAATCATGATTATTGAAGGTTGAAAGGATCACTCACCATAATCACATAATTTGTTCAATGAAACGCATCCAGATGAACTTGTTGCTAGAGAATACGTTCTAGAATTAGTGCAAAAATTTCGTCAAACTGGATCAGTAGCCAACAAGAAACGAGTCCCAGAACGTGAATTTCCGTTGAGGAATGAAGCTGTTGAAGTTGCACTTTTAGGACAAGTTCATGCAGACCCAACATTGAGCACAAGGAAGTTGGCTAGTGTTACCAATCTCAGTAGAACCAGTATCCACCGAATCCGGAAACATCATAATAAATTCCACCCTTACAAAATACATTTGGTACACCAATTGAATGAAGATGATTTTGATAGACGACAGGAATTTTGTGAAATTATCACTACTAGAATAGATGCTGATGAGAATTTCCTTTTCAACATCTGCTTTTCTGATGAGTCTACATTCTTTTTGGATTCGACTGTGAATCGTCATAATTGTCGTTATTGGTCAGATGCCAATCCACATGTTTTCCACGGAGTCCATACTCAAACTCCCCAAAAACACAATGTCTGGGCCGGTATTTTTGGGGACCGTTTGATTGGACCAGTATTTCTCGACGGTAACCTGATAGGAGAAACTTATTTGGAATTATTGAATGAATTTGTTTATCCACAATTAGTAGACATCATTGAAAATGACGATCGTTACCATGAAGACCTCCACATTATGCACAGCCTGTTAGGGCGTTTTTGGATAGAATGTTTCCTGGAAGTTGGATTGGAAGAAGAGGCTCTTTAGAGTGGGCAGGCAGATCTCCAGATTCAACCCCACTCGACTTTTTCTTATAGGGTCACTTGAAAAACAAAATCTTTGTAACCGAACCAGAATCTCTGGGAGATTAACGAAGGAGAATTATTGGAGAATGCCGTCGAATAACGCCGGAAATTCTACGAAATGTGAGGTCTCGTTTTGAACAGAACTTGTACTATTGTATGGAAATGGGTGATAGACAGTTTGAACATTTAGTTCATTGACAATGATAATTATTGCGACAGTTGCTTTATCAGATATTGTTTTTATTGATTGAGTGAATAAAAAGTGATTTCCCAACTTCAAGTTCCTATATTTCGAAAACGAATCGATATAATTAATTCATTTTTGTTGTTTGATATTAAGAAGGAAAATATTTTTCAAATGAGGTATCATTTGCCATATGTTGCCTTTCAAAAATTTAGGGATGGTGGTCACAGCTCCGAGGGATGGAATGTATTTCGGGTGAATTTCATCGCGAACGATGTCCCCCTCGAAAATGTAGTTGACGTGTCCGAGCGTTTTTATATAATTCGGTTTTGCAGACCTAAAGAGCCGCTGTTTCATTTTCAATGGCCCACTCTGTATATATATATATATATATATATATATATATATATAAAAGCAAATGGAAAGTGTGGCATTCACTTAAATATATACATATATAAATATATAGATAGATAGATAGATCCTTTATTAGTTCTTTCAAAAGTACCTTTTCAGGTGTAGAACATGTCAATATAATTAAGATTACACATAACTAGCAAGTAAAAAAATATAAAAACACAGATACATTAAATAAGTAGATAGATGTTACAGTAAAAACACAGATACATTAAATAAGTAAATAGATGTTACAGTAAATACACAAAGTTATAAATAGATAGAAAACACTCATTATATATATATATAAATACAACCCATACACACACACACACACACACACACACGTATAAGTGAAAATTATATTTATGGATATAATCAGAATTATATTTCTGGATATAATCAGGAGAAGAAAGAAAAATAGTAAATTTTACAATTCATAAATTGAAGGAAAAGGAAGAGAACATTACCCGTCTAATATGTCTGTGAAATACTCATCCAATGTATAGTATGCTTTTTTGAAAAAAAGGTTTTTCAAATGAATTTTCAGCTCCCTAGTAGGCTATGTTCTTAACGATTCAGGTAATTTGTTATATATGTTAATTATTGAGAAGGGAATGTTTTTCTGAATGTATGCGAGGTTTGGCCTAATATTCAGAAGATTGTTTTTATTTCTAGTATTATGTCTATGATCTCTGTTATAGCATGTATAGAGGGACATATTTTCAGTAACAAATATAGTTGCTTCATAGATCAATATACTTGTTAAGGTAAGAATCTTCTTATCCATGAATATAGACCTACAGCTGACTCTTCGTGGAATATTGAAGATGTTTCTTAGGCAGCGTTTCTGGAGTATGGATATCTTCTTAACATCAGTAGATGTTCCCCAGAAAATGATGCCATACCTAATATGACTTTGAACATATGCATAATATGCTATCAAGGCTGCATCTGAGGATATGTTCTGTGAGATGACTTTCAGAGCATAGCAGTATCTCGATAAGTTCTTTGACAGATCACTTATGTGGCTTTTCCAATCTAACTTCGAATCGAACATGATGCCAAGAAAAGAAAGTTTTTATACTGGAATTAAGGATGTTGTGCCATGGTTGAAGCTGTCCATATTCATTTTATGACCAAAGGGGATGATTTGAGTTTTATTGGTATTCAGCTTCAGATTGTGCATGGTGAAATATTCCTCCAGTGTATTTAAAGTTTTAGTGATATTGTATCTTATTGATTCTTGATCATCAGAACTGAATATGATCGAACAGTCACCATATATTCACTAATCACTTCAGGAACGTTATTGGTATAAAGTATATACAACAGGGGACCCAGCACTGATCCTTGAGGTACACCTCAAGTGATAAGTAATTTTCCAGATATAAACTGGCCATCTGAGTTGGATTCAGTCACATATTGGTATATATATATATATATATATATATTTTTTTTTTCTTCAAATTCTCGGAATAAAGGTCTGATTCAGTCAATTCATATAATTTTTCTTAACGACGTTTCGACATGGTATTTGTCATCATCAGGTTAAAACACTAAAATAAAAAATATGGAGTTTGAGACATTTAACTTAACACAATATTGAAATGTATGCACTAAAATAATTCTTGAAAAACATATGGTTCGAAATATAACATGTTATTTAACTCAATATAAATATTTGTTACATTTATGAGTATTCACTTACAAATTATTTTATTTGAGTTTTGCGTTCGCATCGTACGAAGGTTATTGTGGGAGTGTGACCTGCGTCGAAGTTATCGGGAATGGTTTGTTTATTTTTCATGCATTTTTACCCTCTTCATAAGTAGGTACATGGGATTGTTTATATTGAGTTCTAATATATGGGCCGGTCTGTATTTTTTTGGCAGCATGTAAAGATCAGTTTTCATTATGATTACTTTAAACAAAGTTAAAAGAGGTTGTAATAAATCTGGCTTAAGTTTTCGATATCATTTCTATTGTTAATGCTATTGGGGTCTTTTTTAATATGTATCATTTCGAGGAATGTTCTTACTCTTGGATTCCTTTCTTTGGTCAAAATTTCAACGTTGTTGGTGTCAAACTTATGTTGATTTTCTTTTTCGTGTTTTGATAAGGCTGTAATGTCGGTTTTTGAGTATTTGTGGGCTTGTATATATATATATATATATATATATATATATATATATATATATATATAATAATAATAATAATCATTTATTGCCCAACAGGTAAAACCCAATTACAGGACATAATTAAATACATCAGTACTGTTAAGTAGTAGATAATTAACAAGTAATATTAAATTCAAATGTGACATGTGATACAATATTGATATATAAAAAAGAAGAAGAAAAAAGAAAAAAAACAAAGTATAAATTACACTAGTGAGACGAAAAATCACTAAACTAATATAAACTAATTACTGGTAATGAACGGTAATGAACGGTAATGAACGGTAATGAACGGTAATGAACGGTAATAACGGTAAAAGTGATGGTACATAATTTCTTACGGTTAAAAAAAAACAAACAAAAACAGATTAACTATAGTCAATTTCATATTTCCATTGCTACTTTTTTCATATGCTACACAGAACAAGTATTGATATCGCAAAAACTGCATATGGAGTTGTAATTATCACACATATATTCAATTGGAGAATGCAAGATTAAATTTGTTCGCGCTGTGGAGCAATAAACTGTGAGATTCAGCCGTGAATGAGCCCTTGGTACCGTAAAGTTCAGTTCTGATAAAAGCAAACTGCAATCAATTAGGCCGTGCAGCAGTTTATGAAGAAAAGTTATTGACGCACATTTTCTCCTTTTTTCTAAAGAAATGAATTGAAAGTGGTCAAGAAGGGTGTTATGGTCAGAGCCCCTAGCTGGATAGATACCACAATTTTTGAAGTACATGAATTTCAAGAACTTTCTTTGTACTTTTTCGATTGTGTACTCATGACAAACATAGTAGGGGCTCCAAATGACTGAGCAGTATTCAAGTTTGGTTCTTACATATGAGAAATATAATATTTTCAGGGCATTAACATTTGTAAAGTTCTGACAGTTTCTTATGATAAATCCTAACATTTTAGTGGCTTCGGAAGCTTTTTTATTCATGTGATTGGCAAAAGCCATTTTAGAGTCAAAGAATACACCTAGATCTTTAGTCTCATTACAACGAGTCAACAATCTACCATGAATATTGTATGGATGTTCAGTATATGTGTGTTTTCTTGTATATGACATCGCTTTACATTTAACAATATTCAAATGCAGGTTATTAATTTCACACCAAGCCTGTACATTATCTATGTCTTCCTGAAGTTTTATGCAATCATCCACATTTTGGATAGAACTTACTATTTTCAGATCGTCAGCAAAAAAAAGCTTCATAGAGATTATTTGTGAGTTTAAATCATTAATAAAAATTAAAAACAACAATATATATATATATATATATATATATATATTCATAGACACACTCATTTCTCCTTACACACACATACAGTGTGTCTCACTTCTCATGGAAACACCTTCTTCCGTAATTATTGCAGTAGAATTCTGTAATTTTCACGATCGTTGTTAGATATACCGGGGATGGGTCTAAATCTCTTCAGGGGTTAACCTGAGTACCTACACTGCGCGCCAGGGGCGATAAATTTACCGATTTTTGCGAAAAATAATATTAGGGGGCAAGATATGCTCAAAATTCTTACGGATTCGTGATCAGGACATCAACTCTACTAACAATCCATATTTTCGCTGACAAATTTTCAGTTCTGAAAAATCTCAATTTGTCTCTCTTTCCATGGAAACGCCCCCGTATCTTACGTAATTATAAGAGTAAAATTATGAAATTCCCACAATCGTTGGATATACCGAGAATGAGTCTGAATCTCTTCAGGGGTTGACCTGTGTGACATACACTGCGCGCCAGGGGCGATGGATAGAACGATTTTTGCGAAAACTAATATTAGAAGGCTAGATAGGCTCAAAATTCTTACGGATTCGTGATGAGGATATCAACTTTAGTCTCAATCCATAATTTCGCTGGAAAATTTTCAGTTCTGATAAATCTGAATTTTTCTCTCTTCCCATGGAAACGCCCCCGTATCTTCCGTAATTATTGGAGTAGAATTCTGAAATTTTCACGATCGTTGGATATACCGATGATGAGTCTTAATCTCCGCTGGGGTTGACCTGTGTGACATATACTGCGCGCCAGGGGCGATGGATAGAACGATTTTTGCGAAAAATTATATTAGGTTGCAAGATAGGCTCAAAATTCGTTACGGATTCGTGATCAGGACATCAACTCCAGTAACAATCCATATTTCCACTGAGAAATTTTCAGTTCTGAAAAATCCGAATTTGTCTCACTTCTCATGGAATCTTTCATAATTATTGGAGTAGAATTCTGAAATTTTTACGATGTCTAAATCTCTTCTGAGGCGCAGGATATACCGATTTTTGCAAAAAATAATATTAGGGGGCAAGGTAGGCCCAAAATTGATTACTCTCGTTTCGGACGTCCATCGTCTTAATGGATTTTTTGAAAGGTTTTCTCGACGTTTCGAATGCTCATATCTGCAATCGTCTTCAGGTGGAGACTGACAAGCTGAGGTGCGATTTATTTATATGTCTGTCGGTGCAATGGTGCGTGCCATTCGGCTATGTGCAGTGGTGGTGCGTGTGATTTCGCGCGGAGTGGTGCTGCGTGAAGTTTTGCGACTCTGCAATCCGTCAGAAAGGGCAATTAGTGGTTTCCATACGTTCTTGATCCCAACGCTTGGTGGACGAAAGGCGTTATTGGCTTCGATGTAGGCCATCCCTTTGAACTTTCGATGTAGGCCATCCTTGTTCTTTTCTTTCTAGAACACTTCGTTGCATATAATTCGAAGGTGCTCAGTCCAGTCGTGGTCAGCAATTCCCGATTTTTACGTTTCTCCGCGTTAAGTCCATTTCTTGTGCTCATCCAATCTTACCCATAACGCCCTCTTCGTCTCTCCAATGTAGGGATGTCCGCATTCACATGGTTCTTCATAAATACAATACTTACAGGTTTCATTTCTGTTGTCATATTTATATAAATACAAACACATGAAATCAAGGTGTCATACAAGTAACTCAAGCACAGAATTGGTTTGTATTCTGCCTCCCATATAGCCAATTCCTCGTACCACTCCATGTATATGTTGGCGATTATTGTGGAAGGGGATTATCTCATCGGAAGTCCTTCGACTTGGAAAAAGAACCCGTCCTTTTCTTGGAAATATGAGTTGTGTAGACACCACTACAGTAATTCCAATAGATAGATAGATTATATTTAACAACGTTGCATTACATGTTAGTTGCAAGTCAGGTGGGGATGGGAAGATAAGTCCTTCTGGTTATACTCTCCGAAATTATTTTTGATGATGCTGATGGATTCGTTTACGAAAACATTGGTGTTAAGGCCTCTCACGTCAAAGCTGATCTTTTAGTCTTTGATGATCTCCATGAAGTGCTTAGAAATTTACGTTTGAGCTGCTATATTCTTGTAAGTGTTGTAATATTAGTGGAAGGTATTTTGATAAGTTGTATGTTGGTGAGTTCCGGGAGCAGGTGATTGGTCGAGTGGCATATCTGGTTTGTGGATTTTTGGAATCCTGTAGAGATGAGGTGGTTTGATGTAGTGGCTACGTTTATACCGTGTCTTGGTATGCAGACTAATTATTATATTCCAACCAAATTCTGTTAGTCAGTGTGGTATAAACTGTGCACTCGGTCAAGTAACTAGCTTGGTTTGGTACCGAAATTTGTTGTGTACCAGACTATAATACTAAGTTGACTAAGATGGTGTGAACAGTATGATAAGTTTTACCAACCGTGACTGTAAATTTTGGTTTGAAAGATTGCTGAGCGTTCTGTTGTGGTTATCGCACTGGCTGAATGAACGGAATGGAAACAATAGCCATAAAAAATAGAGCGACGGAGTTGATGAAAAATATATTTCGTGATTCCTAACCTTAGTTTCCGCATCATTACCTCGGAAATTGTTTTATATATTTTTGTTAGTATTTTTTATATAAAATGAGTTGCTGCAGTTCAGAACCTCCTATAAAAAATCCAAAGGTATTAATTGGACAGATCAAGAAACCAGTGCGTTTCTTCAAATAATTTTGGATAAAAAAATTATATCAATTTTAGATGGCAAAAAATTTAAACAGCTAGACATCTACAAGAGCCTTGAAGAAGACATGTTGAGTAGTTAGTTACAAAAACTGCTGAACAAATGGAATTTAAAATGACTGAGCCTGAGCTCACTGACATCCAGACATTGTCATTGACAGATGACACAATTCCGAATTAGCAGAGTTTCAAACCTTTCTCTTGGTTACATGACTAAATAAATACCAAACCAGAACCAAGTTGGTTAATTAATCATTTGACAAAACACGATGTAAATAAACGATTACTAAAACATTTGGTTTGAATTTGGTCACATACACTTGGTAAGGTTACCAAATTCATATACGGTATTAACGTGGCCAGTGTGGCGTCATGTGTGACCTTCCTTATATGGAATGAAAGTTTTATATTTCCTGAGAGTGTTGTAGATCTTCCTTTCTCTTGTGGGTGTTGGATTCTTCTGTAAGAGTTTCCTGTGTGAAGTACCGACTCTATCTTGTCATCATATATTTGGGTGTCCATGATAACCGTGGCATTTCCTTCGTCGGCTTGAAGAATCTTCATTGATGAGCTCTTTTGCAGGATATTTAGGGCCCTTTGTTCTCCACTACTGATGTTTTTTCGGGGATTTCGCTCCTACTCAAGTGCCTCTTTCGCTTTCCATCTGAACTAGTCGACTCTACATAGCTTACGATGTCCAGGATGAGTATTGTTCTGGCTGCATCTGCAGTGTTCAATCGTTTTTCGAGCAGCGACTCCTCTCCTTACTTCCGCTGTTGATTTGTGGAGAACGTTGAGGCCGCCTACATCGAAGCCAATGGCGTTTTTAGTCAGCCAAGCGTCAGGATCGTATGGAAACCGCTCATTGCTCTTGCTGGTGAACTGCAGAGGCGCGAAATTTCACGCACCACCACGCCGCGCGAAATCACACGTATCATTGCATATAGCCAAATTATACGCACTAGTGCACCGACAGACATATAAAATAGTAAGTAGCACTTAAGCTCATCAGTATTCACCTGAAGACGATTGCAGATACAAGCAATCGAAACGTCGTGAAAAGCCTGCAAATCCATCGAGACGATGGACGTCCGAAACGAGAGTAATCAAGTTACCATATCGTCTAAAACCTTCGAACAAATATATACCATATCTCTTATTCAACTCGGATTCCGACCCTAATTTCACCATCATGGTAAGTGGCTCACCCTGTATGGTGTGTGAATTCCGGTTAGGAAACAAATAAGGGCTAGAGGACAATGGTGTAACATAATAGTACTCACTTCCCGTATACGTTTATATTGGGGTAACTGGACTGACTATCGGAAAAAGTGTAACTTCACTGCTACAAAACAAATGATGCACGATGTCCTTAATTCCATGTTTCCTTTGTCACCAGTACCCCATGGGTGGAGGCTAAGATTATCTGAATAGTTTTTCATATTATAAACGGCAATGTCGTGAATGAATGACTGATTTGGTAACGTAAAGAAGAGTTGAAAAGAGATTCTCAAAGTGCTCAAAAGTAATCAAACGTTTTGAAAAGGGAAACATTCTCAATTGAAAATTGAGAATGTTTCCCTTTTCAACATGAGTACTCCACAAGAGGTTATCTTGACGATGGAAGATAGTGACTAAAGTTTATCTTTCAGTCGCAGATGATTCCACATCTGATTTTATGAACATCCTGTTCATATTTGCAACAAATTAATAAAACTTTATTATTACCAGTCAATAATTATGTAAAATACCGAGTAATCGTTCAAACTAGAAAAGAGCTAAGATATAACTATCTGATATGTACGACAACATAGCTTCACGGGGTATTTCTTGGCGATCTATACAGGATGAATTATGTGGCCCTTGCATTGGAGGTTTTTCAGCTTGTAGTTGGATTAGAAACTTGAATTTTGATAGGTTGTCTGATCGATTATGTCCGTTCTAGCTAGAATATGTGTGCCAACAGTCGGTATCAACTTTCTTATTTCAAATTGAAACCCACATTTTTGCACATGGTTTGATTGGACAACCTGAGTTATGTTAACAACTGACCTATTATAGTTCGGGGACATACTCTTGGAGCAAATTTGTATGTTGATGAAATACAAGACTTTACCTTTTTCAGAAGCACTTGATTTTTTATATTCAGTTCGTTCGGCTTTTTGCTTCTTCCTAAAGCGTGGGACATATGAGGTACTGGGTTGAGCCTCTAAATATCAACAACAATCAAAGTAGTTCATTGAATACCCATCCAGCTGTTATAGCTCGAGGCAGAACAGAAACTTTATACAATGGAAATAGCAAATACCCTTGTTTTATTGAAGGTTACTAAAAAACGCTTTCCATCATCCTCAGTGAGAGGTGTTGATTGTCTTTTTTTGCTGGATGGATTGTCTAACATATTGTCTTCAAAATCAGAGTCTTCGGAGTCGACATTGTCAGACAATTCAATTACGTATATATTGATGCTAATTACCCAAAAATCAACTATGTGTTTGTTTTGGTTGGATTGGGGGTCAATAAAACCCAGGATTATTTCCTTACTTTTTCTCACGTTTTGGTCTATATCAGGACATCTTGGGTGCAATAAAAATTGATATTCATTTTTCTGATGTTTACAGCAGATACATTATAAGAAATTGATTTAGATAATTTAAAATCAGAGACAAGAGGAAAAGGACAAGAGTATATATATTTTACTTCCTTTTCTTTTTATTTTATATTCGCGGTATGTTTTCGAATATGCTACTCACAGAATAACCCAGGTCAAACAATTAAAGAAATTATTTTTATCTTTTTTAGTGAATTTGTATGAAAGCTAGTCTTAATTTTTTTTTAAATCATTTTTATTGAATTCTTTTTAGTTATTCATGAACTCATTTTATTGAATTCGGACAAAAACTCCAACTCCAAAATAACCCACATATCAATTTTGAATAGAATCGGTCCATAATAACAGAACACGTCGCCATCTTGGAGTCACCATCTTGAATTTCGACAAAAATATCATGATGTCCGACATCAAAAACCCCGATACACTAGTTTTGAATGGAATCGGGCTATCATCACAAAACTTGTCTCCATCTTGGAGCCCTCATCTTGAATTCGTGGATTTTTACAAAAAAATCATGATCTCCGTCCCCAAAGAACCCACACACCAATTCTCATTACCACCACAAAATTCGTCGCCATATTGGAGCCGCTATCTTAAATTAATGAATTTCGAAAAAACATCGTGATGTCCGACACCAAAAAACCCCGACACACCAAGTTTGAATGGAATCGGGCTATAAGCACAAAACTCGTCGCCATCTTGGAGCTGCCATCTTGAATTTACGAATTTCGACAAAAACATCATGATGTCCGACACCAAAAACCCAAGCACACCAATTCTGAATGGAATCGGGCTATAATCACAAAACTTATCGCCATCCTGGAGCTGCCATCTTGAATTCGTGGATTTTGACAAAAAAATCATGATTTCCGACCCCAAACAACTCCACATACCAATTTTCATTGAAATCGAGCCATATTGGAGCCGCTACTTTGTTTTTCCCTAGCAAAAATTCCATAATGCACTGTCGCTAGAATTATGAACACCTGCCAAATTCCACGTTAATCGGACAACTGAAGTGGGTCAAAATTCACTTGAGAAATTTGAACTAAACATACATACATACAAATGTGAAGTTTAATAAAACCTTGTAAATTTTTTTTTAACTCCCCTTATCTTTTTTATATCAATTCTTAGACATAGTTACGTTGTGTTAAATCGACTTCACTAGAGTAGCTCGTTGTTATTTTGAAATGTTCGAACAGTTGAAAAAAGTCAATTCGCAAAAATGTTATAAATAAAATAACTCAAATTTTGTATGAACTGATCACATCGTTATCAATCAATAAAATCAAACCACTGCAAATTATTCTCGCGTCAATAATGTAAGTAGATTATTACCACTATATTGGCTGAAATTTGAAATTATTTACTTGGACATTTCAGCCCGAACGAACCAAACGAGCAAGGCAAACAACTCGAATAAATCACTTTTATCAATTCAGAGATATACTCTTGAGAACAATATTCTCTATAAAAAAAACTCAAAATACCAAACCAGAAACAAAAAAAATTCTCGTACCTCATCGACTGGACTTTCTCGGCAAAGGTTTAAAATAATTTTTTATCTGCTAGACATTTTAGCGCTAATCGGGCTACACATTGAAGAACAACTACCAGTTGAAACGCACTCGCAATCCACTATGACGACATTATTCAATTTATAACCGCTTCGTAAATGGCAACACCGTAAGACTAAACAAAGTTGTTTTGATATATCGGATATAAGCGAGGGCTAATCTACGTAAGACAATATATTGGGCTCTACAAACTCAAATTGAGTAAATACAGCTTCCTTCTTTGCCCTCCTGACGGGTTTCACAGCGGCCTATTCATACCGCGGGCTACAAAGCGTATATATATATATATATATATATATATATATATATGTCCATTAAATTACTTCTACTTTGTTTTTAACAGTCCCCTCACTATTACTCTCTTTCATATATATATATATATATATATGATATATATATATATATATATATATATATAGCAGGTAAGTACACCCGCAGGGGAAACCTCAAGTAGATATCTTCATGAATAAATGAATAAATAAACAGTGATTACGAAGATTACTCAGTCCTCTTTCTGAATTTTCTAGAAAAAACTGTTTGGGTAATACCATTTAAAATAAAAATCAATCTCGCAAAATTATTCTAATATTTACCTTAATTTTGAAATATACAAAGTTATTTATGGGAGCCACCTCGAACCCTAGCAGTAGCCATATTGCCCCCCTGAAAATCTGAAAATCTACCTGAACAAACCGGAGCCATCTCGACTTTCCCCATTTGATTTTCACCTCCAGTCTTTATCGAGATATCCTGATTTTCGAATCAAACCTCTCAGAGAACTTGTGCCTTCCGGCAAAGGACAAAAATGTGCAATGCAAAATTTATAGATGTGACATCTATAATTTGCGGAGTGAAACTCAGACCTAATCAAGTGGAATTCAACGGCACAAAATTCCGTGCAACATTGATCACCAACAGATGTCAGTATAGGACGATCCACGACACCAAAAGTCATGCTTTCAGTGCGTTCAGAGTAACGCAAACAAATAACAAAAGAAAGATATTTGTTTCGATTCCAAGAAAGCCACCATCCGCCCACAGCTGTTTCATGGTTTCCCAATCATAAGGACGGCTTGTGGTCTGTCTCGAATTCGAACCAAACCTCTCAGAGAACTTGTGCCTTCCGGCAAAGGACGAAAATGTGCATTTCAAAGTTTATAGATGTGACATCTATAATTTGCGGAGTGAAATTCAGACCTGTCTGAGTTTCACTCCGCAAATTATCGGCAATCCGCTTTCTAAAATGAATAGTTTTCAACACTTTCATTGGTTGTTGTACAAATTTAAAGCAGCTTTGCTTAAGCTAGAAACTTTATGTGGATGGTACTTTCGACTACTACACAACATTTTTCGTGGTGTTGTCACAATACAATGCTGTCACTGCACCACTGTTCTACTAATAGATTGTATTATCTATACCCCAAACCCTATAAAGTATAATCTGCAGTGCTTTACGGTAATTTATGCTATAAGCGGTCAGCGAAGTTATCGACTGGTTTTAACGTGGGAATAGTTTTCACTAAATTTGGTCTACCTTTATACGGGAAATCATATTCATATATTTTTCCGGTTTCCTTGATAATTCAACATTATAATATGTACGATTTTGAACGAACCCCATATTTTTTTAGTCTAAAATGAATTTATTCAACTGATAATGGATATACTATTAACGCAGAGATAATTTGTGTTCCATGCAAATTTCTTTTCCGAAATGTGTCAATACTGTCAATTGTCTGAATTGTCAATAATTGCATTGCCAAAATTCGGAGTCCGGAGTAGCTATCTTCAAATTTGAGGTGTGTGAGAGCCACTGCGCATGCGCATTCGTCCAGTGCTACCAAAGGAAGGACTTTATTACTTTACTTTCAATATTTACGGTGTACTACGCTAATCGGGTACGTTTTAGGCACTATTTCTGACAGAATTCTGATACGCTAAAATTCACTGGTGCGGCAGCACTGTTAGCATCGCGGTACCGCTACTGATTGGGTCCAGAGGGCAATTGCACTGAAGTGTGAAATTCTTAAAATGACTGAACATAAATATTTCGGGAATACGTCCTCAATTTACATGTTTGATGATTAGATATGAACCATTCCATCTATCAACGCGATTTCCCCATGAAAAATTTATTATGCTTCCCAACAAAACAAACAAATTTTAATGGCGACTTGATCCTTATATTAGCACTCAAGTCGCTTTATGTTTTTTAACTTCGGAACCTATTAACCACATTAAAATGCTTGCGACCTTCTCAAAATAGACTAATCCTGTCAAGAAGTTTCAGCTGAAACTGCTCCACAGAGAATATATTTATTCCACCGAAGAAATATATAAAAAGTAAAAAAAATGCAAGAATGATGAATTTCCGGTGTATCCTCACGATTCGAACCGTGATAGCAGACACACTTCCCACACACGTGCTCCCATCTTTATTCGTGGGTTCAGTGCACTGGGTGATGCAAAAGTGTAGCTCCTCTGAATAAATAGGAATTTAAGGTAAATGTACTGGGTTATTCACTATAAATTACCCACCCCTTATCATAGTTATTATTGCCTATAGAAAAAAAAGTTAAATGTAAAAGTTGTGTGGTTATGAATGAGTGCAGATTTTGGGGAATATTTTTTTAAATGGGATACCCTGTATATTATTGAATTTTTGGAATGATATTTTTTTCTTAGCAGAGATTTATTTAGGAAATGTAAATAACATGATAACTCATAAAAGATGTTCAATGTGTCCACCATTATTGTCAATGCATAATTGATAACGTCTTCTTATATTTATAAGAGCATTGGAAATTGCTTCATTACTGACATTCAGATTCTCTATTTCAAGTGAGATTGTGTCTTTAATGAGTTGAATATTATTTTTAACAATATCTTTAAGAAATTAGCAGAAAAATGAATCCATAGGGGCCAAGTCCGGACTGTTAGGTGGCCATTTAATACTTCCATTATTTCCTATCCATATTGGGAATACATTATTCAAATGTTCTTGAACTGGTGGGACACTAGGCGGGGTTGCCCCATCTTGCATCCAAATCATACTGGCAAACTCGGCTTCCGCAAAATTCTGTAAAAGAATATTTTCTACTTCTGGGATGAGTATTTCTTGATAGGTAACTCCTGTTGATATATAATTAATAATAAATATAGGAACAACAATTTTATTTCAAAAAATTCCGCACCAAACGCTAACAGTTTCTTTTCCTGTTTTCTTTATATGTTTCACCAATCTTTTCCTGTTGCCTTTCTTTTTCACGACCTTCGATTTTTCCTATTGAAAACTCTTGCCGTAGAAAAGGATAACTCATCAGTCCATAATATTTAAGTTGAATAATCGGGATCTTCATTCAAATTTTGAATCATATGTTGGCAAATTTCCAGCCTTTTCCTTTTATGAGTCTCTGTTAAAACTTGTACGGGTAAAATTTTATATGGTTTGTAGTTGTTCTTTTCCAAAGTACGTTGTATTTTGGAAACACTTTTACCTAATTGATCTGCTACATTTTTTAAACTACATTGGCTTACTGGATGGGCTTACAATCGAAATGAAGCAGTATATCTCGTTGTTCTTCCTGGTTTTTTTGAACTACACGCTTTTTTCTACTAAAACTGAAGGTATGATTCACCTTTTGGTAAATATTTTTGAATGTATTTTCTGACGGTGTTGGCGATTTGGATACAACACCCTATATGCACTTTTTGATGCACGTTGCTGCACGTTTATTTTTGTTGTTTTGTATATAACAAGTATATATTTGAATTTTTTTTCCTCACTGTGAACTATTTTGATTATTCCATTAAAGAAATGTCACTATACAAATATAATATAGTTGTCATTTTCATAGCTTACTTTAAAAATGTTAATTTTATAGGATATATATATATATATATATATATATATATATATATACAGTCACAACTAGTCTAAGTTATTCGACGTTCAATAACTCAAAAATGGTACAAGATAGTGGTCAAATATGGTATATGTTTGAAATCATGAAAAAGATATCTTTAAACAATCATCGTAATATGCATTCCACTGCTCTGAATTGGCAACAGTAGGTACTTTAACAGTTATTTTTTTTCTACCTTTGCATTTTCTGGCCAAAATAAAATATTTTCAAAATGTAAATGTACTAAAAAAGGCAACTACCATCATCTCGTTTTTTTTGAACTTCGATTATTTTTGTTTTCTATTGACTTAATTTTTACTTTCCCGAATGTTTGAGTATAGTTCTTCTTTTCTTTTTCTGTTTATATTTTGTTTTCCATTGAAGCGAATATTTTTTGTTGTATATATGTTTCTGCATTTCCTAAGATTTCCATACCTGTCTCTTGTAACCTATCTTTTTCTACTGATTCCAGCCTCATTTCTTCTTCGTTTGTTTCTGGATTGTTTAACTTTCTTATTTCCGTCTTTTTTCTTTTTCCGATTCCATCCATATATCTTCTCCGTTTCTCTCGGCATTGTTAAACTTTTCCATATCTGTATCCTGTGAATTTTTTTTTTCTTCTGTTAATTCCACTCTAATTTTTTCCGGTTGTTTCTGCACTGCTTATCTTTTTTTCATCCGTTGCTAATGAAATTTCTTCTCCTATTAAGTCTGCTAACAATCCAATGATTATTGATTGTATGTAATAAATAATCGTCCAGCCAGTTGGTTTCTAAAACGAGAGTATCTCCTGGTATTTTATTATAATAAAATGGTCAATTTAGATTGGTATTCTCTCTATTTTTTTAATAGCTTTTATTTAACTTCACATTTGTATGTATGTATCTATGAATGTTTAGTACAAATCTTGTATGGGAATTTTGACCCATACAAGAAATTACGTGAAATTTGGCAGCTGTTCATAATTCCGGTGACAATGCATTATGGAGAAAAAGGCGGCTTCAAGATGGCGGACGAGATTTGTGTTTTTGGTCCGATTCGATTCAAAATTGGCATGTGGGGATTTTCAAGGTCGAAGATTATAATTTTTTTGTAAAAATTAATAAAATCAAAATGGCGGACTATCTCTGGGATTATGGTACGATTCTATTCAAAATTATTATGTGGGGTTTTCGGGGTCGGAGATTATGAATTTTTTGTCAAAATTCATAAATTCAAGATGGCGGCTCCATGATGGCGGACGAGATTTTTAATTATGGTCTGATTCTATTCAAAATTGGTATGTAGGGGTTTTTGGGGAGGAAGATTATAAATTTATTGTCAAAATTCATAAAATCAAGATGACGGCTCCAATATGGCGGACGATCTCTGTAAATTGGTATAAGGGGCTTTCGGGGTTGGGGATTATGAAATTTTTGTGAAACTTTTAAGACAAGCTTCAAAACTAATGCTCGTTATAGAAAATCCTTTCTAGTGCATTGGTATGAAAGCTTTAAAAAAAACATAATTTTTTTCCATTTATCAAAAATGTTTGAGTTATTTTCGGGATAAACACCGTTGAAATTTGCAATGAAATAGAATATAATTTGGTTAAAATATTATTAGAAATATCCCTTCATGTATATTCATTAATTGAAAATTGATAATTAATTCTAGTTTCACGGAAGATTGAGCTGGTCTTCAATTTAAGAAAGAATAAACAAGTTGTTATTCGAATGCACTTAACGGAAGGTGTTCGATGTAAGTTATTCTGTTTGAAAGCTTCAACATTCAAGAACTTGCAGCACAAGAATACTTGTTTTTGTAAAAACTTAATACTCCATACTAAATAGAAAAAAAATCCTATATTACACTTCTACCTATTTTTTTTTGCTCAAGTGCAATCCGATGAAAGCTTGTCTTTGAAAAATCTGTTGACTCACACTTTTTTCTTTTGGGTTCATTCATATGAAAGATTGTTTTGTATATCCTTTAAATTGTATTAATATCCTAATAGGAACATGAATCGCATCATAAATGACTGACTTATATAACTGTCTTCTCATTGATATCATAATCTTCAATGCCACATAATCATATGCGCAATTCTTCAAAGGAGTTGATCGTATTGACATCGTATTCGGAAGAAGTCGAGATGGCTCCGGTTTGTTCAGGTATAGTTTCAAGGGACCGATATGGCTATCGCTAGGGTTCGAGGTGGCTCCCATAAATAATTTTATATATTTCAAAATATTAGAACAATGTTGCCAGATTTGTTTTTATTTTGAATGGTACTACCCAAACATCTTCGTAATCACTGTTAATATTGATTTGTTGAAAATATGAACAGGATGTTCATAAAATCAGAAATTGAGAATGTTTCCCTTTTCACTGTTGATATATTAATAAAGATACCTACTCGGGGGTCCTTAACTACTACCAAATATACAGGGCGCGTGCAAGCTCCATAACTATTTTCTATCCACGCTAGAGACTTGTTTTTTTTTAACGATGGTTCCGACAATGCGGCACATTCTAAAAATATTTCTATTTATATACAGAATATCCCAAAATGAGATACACAACTAAGTTCAATTTTTATAAATGGCAGCCATTCCATTTTTGTTACATTATTGGATTCGCCTCTATTCAATTCAAAACTTCAGAACCATTCAAGATAACTCAACCAACATTTTTCCAGTCTATTCCCTAGGCTATTGCGCATGTTTTGAGATCAGGTGAACTCGAAGTCGATGTTCCATCGCCTACTACGATTTTTTGAAACGGACAAATTACAAATGGCAATAACTCGATTTTTTTAAATGCATCACCCTATAAGAGCTTTTCGTCGATATAGAATTTGTGGGGTCTACTTTATGAAGTTTGCGAGATTTGTTGCAAAATAAGGAATTTTTATGGTTTTTTCAAAAAGAAGGAATCGAGTAGGCCGCTGTCGTAAAATTTTACACATCCCTGTACTTTCAATAATTGTACACGTCTAATTGTTAATAATGAATTCCCCTCGCAAAGAATTAGTGAATATGGTCTACTGTATTGGCGAAGCTGACAGAAATCGTTTATTAATAAGCAGAATCTACCATAAAAAATATCCAGAAGCAAAAACTCCACGGGTGTCTTCATCCCAAAAGTTAAGGGATCAGTTTGAACTGGTAGTGTGTCTAATACCAAAAAGGAAATTGTTGGTGGTCGGATCAATGAGGAAAATGTGTTGCAAGTTTTATTGATGCTACAGGAAAATACTCACTTGAGTACTAAGGAAATAGCAGAGGAAAAGGATATTTCACAAATTAGTGTGAACAGAATAATATTGGAACATAAGTTCCATTCTTATCATCTGAACATACATCGAGAATTGCATGGTTATCATTTTATGAATAGAGTTGAGTTTTGTATCCAAATGAATGGCATGATTGACGAGGATTATAATACTTTAAACAAAATTCTGTTTTAAGAACTGGCATAATGAGCATTATTATGCAATGGAAAAGCCTCCTGGTTGACGACTGTTGATCGCCAAAAGCGATGATCGCTTAATGTTTGGGGAGGAATTATTGAAAATCACATTTTTGGACGATTTTTCGACAATGTGCTGATTGGTGAAAGGTATTCACATTTTCTTCACGAACTTCTTCCCAGAATGTTAGAAGAAGTGGATTTGAACACCAGGAGGACCATGTGGTTGCAACACGATGGTGCTGCAGAGTATAAGCATAGGATAGTGCGAGATTTTTCAGATCAATCCTATTCTAATCGTGGGATAGGCAGAGGAGATACTATTCCTTGGCCTGCGCGATCTCCAGACCTTACTTCTATATATTTCTTTCTTTGGAGGGTACGTGAAAGGAAGGGTTTTCAGAGGTCGTCCAACAACTGCGGATGATATGAAAAACAGGATCACGGAAGCCTTCCGTGCAACTAATGGAGCAATAGAGTTCGGGGCTCATTTACTAGACCAGCAGCTCGTGTGGTACATGATGGTGACCTATTTGAACATTCATAAGTAGCCTTTCCCCAAAATGTTTACATTGTTTTCTGTTAATCAACCTTTGTTCTTGTAAGATTACTGGAATTCTTTCTTTTGTGATAAACTCAGGTTTCTATTACAATTTCATTTTGCTGAAACATTATTTTCAGAATTGGTGTGATGTATCAAATATCACGAGAAGGTTGTTTTATATCACCTTATTCCCTCTGAGAAACCTTTTACTAAAGTGTGTTTAAAGCAGACGTGTTTGACATGTTAAGCCAAAAAGGAAAACTGATGTTAGTTACCAGCGGTTATAAATTGACTTTTCATGAAAGTTTAGCAAATAATGAAAGTAGGAAGTGTACGAGAAAAAATTCTAAAGCATATTCAAAAAAGTGACAGTGATATAAAAACTGTGATAGTGGAATCAGTGTTAGAACACAATCACGAACCAGATTCACAAGAAGGAATAACTAAGCAATTCAGAAAAAAAAGTGGCAGTTGACAAAATGATTCTTTCAACAATATAGTAATTTTTTCCGTAAAACAAATTTGCAGTGTTTGGTAAATTCAGATGGTAACGATTTTTTCAGTACTGTCCTAATACTCACCATCCATGATCTCAAAAACGGCCATTATATTCCCTAAGTTTTTGTTTGTTCCTAAATAAAATCAAAAATAGTTATTTATGTAACAGGTGTGTGAAGTGGCCCTTTTTTGACGAATGTGAATATTCAAGACAATCACATGAGTCAAAAAAGGGCTTTACACACAACTTGCATACAATAAGTTTTCTACTACCGCACATATTGTCCATTCAAATTAGAAATACAAAAGTTACTTTACGCACTAGTGTGTAATGTAATAAATGTATATTTTCCGAACATAAATTTATTAGCAGTTGACAACATATTTCACTCTTACAAAACAAAATAACAATAACAAATGAAACAATGCTCAATAAATTAGGTTTTCAGTTTTCAGAAATATTAATATCAACGCGGCAATTATTACAACTACCAAAATTTATGGTTTTGGCCTTTTCAAGTACAGAGTTTGAAAAATTTTGTGGCATTACTGTCATCCATCAAAATTTTATTAGAAATTTTCTTCTTTCGTGTAATTAATTGTGCTATCCACATACCTTCTGCAACAGCAGATGAGTTACATACTCCATCTTTTTTTACTGTCAGAAGGTCTCCTTTAAAAGTTGCTGGCATAGTGGCTCTCCTAAAGCGGTGTTCTGTAAAAGCTGTTGGATTGGGCAAGTTTATATACATTGCTATTACACATGGCATTTTAGCAAATGTATTTATCCCTACAGGCTGTTTAGAACATTTGCCTTCTGCGTATTTTGAAAACAAATTGTTTCAATTTATATTCCATGATCTCAATGAGGTATTTTTTTATCAAAGATAAATAATCAATTGAAGAATTATTAGTATTTAAAATCGTAAAATTGCGTCCATATTTGGTTAATAGTACTTTAATGATATACATTGTTTGTTTATCTTACACTTCGTTAATTGTCATTTTACATAATTCTTCGCGGCGACAAGCCCCCGAAATTCCAATTATAAAAGCAACCTAAAAAGTAACATATTGCAATATTACAATTAGCTGAATCAAAGAGAAAGACGTTTTGCATGTAAAATTATAAAGCAAACGAAAATGGTTTTATATTATTTTAGAAAATATGAGGTTTTACTTACGGTGAAATAACTACACTGAAATAGTCCAAAATGACGTTTTTCGAGTATTCTGTTACTTTATTCTTCCTACACCATTCTATAAATATATTGTATTTCTGCTCGTGAATATGTGCAGATTTTTCTGGTAATTAATTTTCAGTGGCATTTTGAGCACTGTTTACGATATTTGGAGAAGTATTGTTAAATTAGCCAAATGAATTTGAATCCACATCGGTTATGAATAACAAACAGATTTAAAATTTGGATTCAAAATTATCAAGTATATAAACATTAATGACTTAAACTTCTTGTAAAATACCCACCTATCTATCTTGTAAAATTAAATTAGGTTGAATAATATACTAAAAATTTTAGAGATTGACAGTTTTTCTAATCCACACAGCCACGGCCTACTCACTTTTACCAAAATCGACTTCCACGGTCTGTTTACTTCAGAATAGAATAGAATTTATTCTCTCAGTACTTACATAAATAATGTTTGCATACGTCAATGGTAACACATAGTAATATAAAATATAGAATAAAACACATCGTTTTGTAAATTGAATTCTATATGACAACAAAAGGCAGTATTAATAAATATATAGTCAACAAACTCTAGGTACTCACCTCAAGGACACAGCCAGACATAATTACAGATTAAAATAATTAATAAAAAACCTTTTTAAAGACAAACTTTTATTCAAATGCACTAAAAAGTAAAACATAATTGTTTTGAATGTATGACGTAGGTTATTCCGTGAGTTATAGATTCAAAAGCTTATCGCACAAAGTTTTCAGTTCGAATACAAAAGCGACAAGCTTTTGAATCTATAACTAACGAAATAACCTACGTCACACATCCAAAGCAATCATTTTTTACTTTTCAGTGCATTTGAATAAAAGCATATCTTTAAAAGAGTGTTTTATTAATTATTTTATTTTGTGCTTTTTAGTACTCAAGTACGTCTTAATCTATGCATTTTTGTTGAAGCATCGTTATTATGAGGCCTTTTTCCTGTAAGTTCTAAGCTATCTAGTCCTTCAATGAGGAGACCATCTAAAGATTAACTCATCTGTCATCTTGGAGTTGCCGTCTACAATTCATGAATTTCGTCCGCCATATTGAGTTTGTGAATTTCGATAAAAAATTCATAATCTCCGACCACGAAAACCCCACACCTATTTTCACTAGATTCGGATCATAATCACAGAAGGCCTTGGAACCGCATTTTGATTTTATAAATTTTGAAGAAAAATTCATAATCTTCGATCCTGAAAACCCCAACATACAATTTTGAATGAATCGGACCATAAACCTAAACTCGTCCGCCATTTGGATTTTGTTTTTTTCTATAACGAAAATTCCATGAGCCGCCATTTCAATTTCATAAATTTTGACAGAAAATGCATAATCTCCGACCTCGAAAACCCCCACATACCAATTTTTAATCGAATCGGACCATAATCACAAAGCTTGTCCGCCATTTTGAATTTTTGAATTCTGACCCAAAATTTACACTATTTGTCCCAGAAAACCTCCGCATATCAATTTTGAATCGAATCGTACCATAATCACAAAACTCGTCCGCCATCTTGAAGACGCCATTTTGTTTTTTCTCTCACAGATTTCATAATGCATTGTCACCGGAATTATGAACACCTGCCAAATTTCAGCTCATTCGGATGTCGGCAAGTGCTCCAAAAGTGGATTAAAAATTTTGACCCAGAAAGAATGACAGAATGACATACGAACGAAGCAAGTCAAATAAAAGCTTGTTATAATAATAAAATACAATAATATGTCTATTTTCTGACAGGCAAAGAATTAGATAGAGAGGCGAAATGAATAAAATATTCCTCAAATTTGTAAAAGGCATTGTGTTAAAAGGCATTTGACAAAAAATATTTTTAATTTTTACTTTGAAGGTGTTTTTTACTGCCAAGAGTCCGAAACTCATAAGAAAAAACATTTAAAAATTGTAGAGGTGAATATAAATATGAGTTTGGCGATTTACCTAATCTATATTTGGGTAGCTTAAATTTGTTTTAGCCCTGGTATCATGGTAGTGTATGTCCTCCTGCTTGGTCATTTTATTTTCACCTTCTAATTTTTTTACATGACACAAACATTCATATATGAAGCAAGATCTCAGAGTTAATATATGGAGATCTTTAAAGAAGGGTTTACAAATGGGCATTATATTTAGCCTGTGCCATTATTCTGACAACTTTTTTTTTGTAATTTGAATATTATATCTGAATGACATGATGAATCCCATATTATCAATCCATGTGATTATGCTATGAAAAATGGCAAAATATGCTACTCTTAAATGTCTTAAACAATTTATTGTTGCACTATTGTTAAGTTGTCTTATTATGTACTAGCTTATGCCCGCGGCTTCGCACGCGTGAATTTTGAGGTTTTATTTGTCTATACACTTTTTTCATTCTATGCAAGAAATGGCACCACGCTAACATTTTTTGTTCTTAAACTAAAGTTAATTAAAAATAATTCATATTAGTGCATATTAAATTTAAAAAATCATCCCTAATTTATCCATCTTTCCAATAACTACACTGAGATTGAGACTGTTATCATAATTATTGTGGTAATGCAATGCCCCAAGATTTGAATAAGCGTGCAATACTCGTTTGGATCGAGCAATGCATACTCGAACGGTTTTCTCTCTTGCTTTCCGTTGCTCATCTGTTTCGGACGAACGGGCTGGGGCAGTGCGTATTCGATCGGATTCCAGTCTTGCTTCCTGTTGCTCTTCTGTTTCTGAAGCTCGTTATGCCTTTTTCTCACAATCGCTTGTCGTTTGGGTAGCATAATTGATTTGACAGTGGAAATAATGCTTTGTGACGATTTTTAGAGATTCATTTGCCAAAAGCAAAGGAAATGCGTGTGATATCCATTATCTAATGGCGACCACCACATGAAATGTCACGAAAACACACGAACTGCCACTATACTATATGAAACGACTCGTGCGCCACCTATTGGACAATGGTTGTACTAATTCAGAATAATTTCGTGGACGTATGCACAACACAAGTTTCATCGCAATAGGATGAATGGTATAGAGAAGTATACAGAACAAACAAAAAAACTAACGGAAACCTCATACAAACTTTCACCCCTTCAGGGGTTGAATTTCTAGAAACACTGAAACACATATTTTTTTTGTAACAACGACCAAACCAATTTTTTTTAAAAAAATTTCTAAAAACCTAAATTTTACTTTATTTGTAACTAAGACGTCAAATACCAATTTTTCTGACCCCAACTTAAGAACCAACAGAATCCTTATACAAACTTCCAATCCTCATTTAGGCACCCCCCCCCAACATTTCACCCCCGTAGGGGTTGAATTTTCAAAAACACTGAAATAAGTATTTTCTCATTTATAACAAACGCTTCAAACATCATGTTTCATGACCTTAACTCAAGAACTAACGGTCCTTCTATACAAATTTTCAACCACCATTTCAACCCCTTTAGGGTTGAATTTTCGAAAACCCTAACATTCGTGTACTTGAGAAGGAAAGCTCAAATACCGATTTCCGTGACTCTAACTTCAAAACTATCGGTTCTCCCTCTTTCACCCCTCTCTTTGCACCCCTTTAGGGATGGAATATCCTGGTATCCCGTTATCCCGTCATCTTGTTTGGCTGGCATAATCGATTTGACAGCGAGAGTAATTCTTTGTGATGACTATTACAAATTCACCAACCTCTTTTCACTCCTTCACGAATGAATTTTCAAATAAGGTTGAACACGATTATTTCATTTGTAACAGAGAGTCAAAACATCAATTTCCATGACCCAACTTGAAAAATAACGAAAACCTCATGAAAATTTCCCCTTTAGAAGTTTAGTTTCTGAAAAGATAAAGTATATTTCCTTACTTGTAACAATGACCTCAAATAGCAATTTTTATGACCCTTAATTGAAAACTAACGGAACCCTAGTGCAAACTTTCACCCCTTTCAACCCCTAGAATTCCTAAAAATACTGAAACACGTTTTTTTTGTAACAAAGACCTCAAATACGAATTCTTATGACCCTCACTTGAGAATTGACGGAACCCTCATACAAACTTCCAACCCCCATTTAGCCCCACATTTCACCCCTCTTGGGGTTTAATTTGCAAAAACACTAGAACACGTATTTCTTTATTCGCAACAAAGACCTCAAACTGCGATTTCTTTGACCACAACTTGAAAACCAACGGTACTCTTGTACATACTTTCAACCCTCGTTTCAATCCATTCAGGATTGAATTCTCAAAAACCCTGTCATATGTGTTCTTTGATTGGAAAGAAAAGCCCAAATATCAATTTCCAAGACTCTAACTTCAAAACTAACGGTACTTTTACTTCCACTCACTTTTCACCCCTTTAGGGATAGAATATCAAAAAACCTTCTTCAGTGGTTATCTATGTCATTAGAGGAATAATCTGTCAAAATTCCAGTTCTTTAGTTCCAGCGGTTTGGACTGGGCGTTGATCCTCAGTCAGTGAGACAGTCAAATCAGGACATTATATATGTATAGCTGGTACCCGCGGAAAGTGGTTTAATTGTTATATCTCCGGTTCCCGTTATCGTAGCAGAATGAAGTATATATCAGTTCTCAAGTCCAATCATACGCTTCCTAACATTGAAAATTTCATCGAAATCGGTCGAGTAGTTTTTGCGTGATGCTCGAACAAACAAAGAGACAATTACAATTGTATAGATAGAAGAAGATATACACGTTGATAGGCACTTTGATAATTTGTGAATATACGGTAAGAAATTCAACGACGAGTCCAAATACACACCGATAGCTCTATTGGTTCATTATTTTCTTTATTATTTTTTGTTGATAAGTCTGAAGTATTGGTTCTCTCATCATTTATGGTAAGATAATTGCTTCTAGACCAGTCTGTTATAAAGCTTTCAGATTTATCTGCGTTAGAAAGTAGATTGGAAGACAAAGTGCCGCTTAGCAAGACAGTGGCATCATCAGCATACATTATCGGAAGCACGAGCGTCAGATTAAATGGCATATGGTTAATGTAAATAATACAGGACCAAGGACTGACCTCTGTGGTACTCCATAAATAACTTTCAAAAGTTTTGATATATCACCGTTAAATTTAACACATTGCTGACGAGCTGCAAGATAAGATGTCGATAGATTTAAGGTTTTTCCTCTGATCCCATTATATTCTAACTTTTGTAATAATACTCCATGGTTAATCGTATCAATCGCTTTACAGCCCTACTTTGGTGTCACTTGTTAATTCGACAAGGTTTTTAAGTTAACAGAAACTTAACTTCATTAACGATATATTATTATAACCGTACTTTCGTATCACAATTGTTGGGATAAGTTAAAGATACGAAAATTAACAATTTGCTACAGCAAACCTTGAAAATAATGATACATGGAATCATAAAACACTAATTTGAAAAATGGAACAGATCAAAGCACTTCACCATAGACAAATTATTAGTTTCTCTATGCAGTACACTGTTTATTATAACCTAACTTCTATTAACAACATCGCAGTTGTGATTATAGGTAAAGATTTTCTGCATTTTTTGTGGTTTAATTCAAAATGGAAAAAAGAAAAGGGAATCCCGGACTTCCCAGCAACAATACGAAAGGATAATCCATTTTCTTGGAGAAAACGATGACTTTCGTTATGGAAAAATTAAGACCAAAATATCCGATAGGATTATCAAATGTTGGGAAACATTAACCAAACGATTAAATGCTAGTGGCATTAAGTCTACAGAAGATTGGAAAAAAGTAAGCAGACTTTAATAATTGACATGAGACAAAAATATCTACACTTGGTCTTTTTTTATGAACAAGGTAACAAATGTACTGATAATTATGTATCATTCCAGACATTTACTGAATGACAAACGGTGGATTCCGCGGAAATTCTCTTCTGGTAACGTAAAAGGATCACTAACATCACGGAGATATCTCCTATTAATCCGTAATTCATATCTAAAAACAAATTTGGAAGATACCTAATTTGTGGACGAATCAAAATATTGTCACAACCTTTCTTCCTCATCTGCAATCTCATCAAAAATAAAAATAAGTTCTGGATCAAAGGACATAACTACAGAATACTGATATAACAATATCTTCAAATATAAAAATAAGTTCCGGATTGTGGGCCAATATTCTGTGCCTTAACAATGTCGTTAACGGCATCACAAGCTTGCTAGCAATTGATAATAATTAGAGACTTCTTCAAATTAACAAGTAGGTCAGACCACAATAGTACGAAAACTCAACACATGTCGTTAACATAACAATTTGCTCGAATTAACAATGTCTTTGAATTAACAAGAGCCACGAAAGTAGGGGTGTTAGACATATCATGAAATTTTGCACAGCATAATTTATGCTCCTCAGAAGCTTCTATAATATTTTTATACATTTCGCAGATTGCATTAATAGTATATCTCCTCTATATGTACCCAAATGGAGCATTATTTAATATATTGTTTTCTTCAAAATAATTTAATAATATATTTTTTGGAACGATTTCAAATATTTTTGAGATAACAGGTATCATAGATAGATAACTGTCCATATTGTAAGACTCGCCTTTTTTATGTATAGGAGTAACTTATTTCCCGCTCTCAATACATATGTTTATTAAATGTGCCATAGGCTTTGCAAGTGAATCACTGACCAATTTCAGAACTTCACTGTTAACGTTGTAGTTATCTTTGGATTTACTATTTTTCAATTGTGATATTATGGTTTTAATTTCCATGTCACAAACAGGAAATAAAAACATGATTTATTTGCGTCGGGTGCATTATTTAAGAATGTTCAAAACTTTGTATCATCTATATTGTTCAAGTTAATCATTGAATTGTTTATAACATCAGAGAAGTAGTCCGAGAAATCATTAGCTGTCAATTCAGACGTCACATGTGATTTTAAATTTTTTCTGTTTTCATTGATAATATCTTATTGTTTATTATCAGAAGTTAGAAGTCGTTTACTATTTGCTTTCAATTTCCCTAGTTTCATTTCATTTTTATATTCCTTCTTTAGCATATTATACAGTGCGCCCCCCCCCATGTTAACTTTTTTTACAATATCCATTTGGAATGTCAAGTAAAACAAAATTTCAAATTCATATTGTGAAAAAAAGACTTAACAAAATTCAAAAACATTAGATGATTGGAAAGAAAATTGAATGATCTTTTCAATGATGCTAATTTTTTTTCCATTTGAAATTTTCAAGTTGATGTGCCCCCGCGATATCTATCGAGCAATTACAATGTCTTTCATTTCAAGAAGTGATATCGGTGGAATCATTTAAAACGCTTTTCATTGTTTCACGTCGAACCGATCAAAAGTTAACAGGGGGAGGACTATTAAAAGCCGCACTGTAAAACTGAAGGTCTTTATTATTTTTTGCTGAACAAGCAATTACATGAACAGCATCCAAGGTACGTTTCAATTGTAGCATATCATTGTTGAAAATAAAGTCTTTATATTCTAGCTTGGATTTGTTTATAAGTCTTTCCACAAAACAGTGATCGTAGAAAGTTGATAACATATTGACCAGGAAGTTTGCAGATTCGTTAGGATTGTTTATTTCATAAAATATTTGCCATTTAACATTATTTACACATTCAATAAACTGTTGTTTTCCATGTTCAGTCATAGGTCTACAAGAGATATACTTGTCATTTGATGCTATACTCATGCCAATAGAAAAGAAAATACCTTTATGGTCCGACATATGTGGTTCGATTGATTCCACGAGCAGGTTGATGTTGTTTATGTTAGTACAGATTATCTATTTTTGTAGCACTGGTGTTAGTTACTCGTGTATTTTCATGATTTTTTCCTTCTAAATTGCATGACAATAAAATGTTTATACAGTAATTTACCTTTATGTTATCCAACCACAACAATTTGACAATTATAAGGTATCTTTTCCAGTACTTTATTTATTGCACACACGAAAACATCGGTATCCCTGTATATACATAAGAAATTGATTTTTTCATTAACTAGCTCTATTAAGGTAAATTCAGCATGAATGTCTGCGCAGAATTCATGAATTTTTTAGATTTAATTTTTAACACATACACATGAGCGGACGTTTTTCTACAGTAATATGCTACAAGTTTGAAATTAGAAATGACAATATTTACAATTTCTGATTCAGACACCCAACTCTCAATATTAAACAATATATCTATTTTGTTTATTTACAGAAAATATTCCACTTCACTTATTTTGTTACTTATACTTTGGATATTTAAATAAAATGCATTTATTTTATATGTACCTGATTTCGGCTTATTACCCATCCTATCGCCTGTCATTTCGATTACACTAATTGTTTGAGTCTTAGGTTGAGTAACTACGAAGAGCTCCGAAGAGGCGTAAATGGTTGCAATATCAGCTGAGATGAGCGGGGATATAAAAAATTGTTTTCATCTTTTTCATTCCTTGTGTCTTCAGTTTTATCACTACAGCAAACGTCTTTTACTGTAGTCACTATTGTATCCATATTTTGCGAGTCGTCGTCAGATATTTTAATAAATAATTTTTTTTAAATTTGATTAGATCTTTTTATTATGTTCATGACATTATCGATTAAATTTACATTTCTTCTTCTTCTAATCCACTTTCCATTTATTTCTAAATAGCTTGTTTGTCATTCGACACATTCATTAAATTTACATAATAAGTCATTTAAACGTGAATTCTTCTTGTAGATGTGGTTATTCTTGACATTACTTTTGCAGAAAGGAACAGAAGAGAATATCAAATTAGTGTTTGAGCATGATCTTCGTTTTTACACATGAAACTGAAGGAAGGCGAAGTTCTGCAATGACGTTAGATCCAGCAATTATTACTACAAAATCATTCAATGTGGAGTTTTTTATCAAATGTTCTATGTTTTCTAACACATTATGGAGCCGCTCGCCAGGTTCCACTGAAGCACTTATATTAAATGTGCTTTTCGAAACGCGTTTTCTCAAAAACTGAGCTACAATTTCACCTAGATCATCACTTAGTATTAATATTTCATTATTATTTTCATTTTTATCAGATTCATCCTCTATAGTTGATATGGCGTTTTGTGCCTTGTATTTATCAGCATTTTTATGTCAACAGCGTGTATTTTATAAGTGATGGCATTGCCATCATCTGTGTTGGGACATCCTGTATAGTCGATTTGGTCTACAGCTGATGTATCCATAATTGAAATTGCCTCGGTGTATGTTGATGTACACTTTTTGTACGTTTTTTCAGTTTGTACTCCAGTATTTACAGTGATCTTATCAGATGTAGTTTTTATAGATTTTTTTTTCAGCTCTCCAATGTAGGCGTTCAGTTTTTCTATTTTTGATTCATGCAATTTAATCGTAATGTTCATTTCCTCCTCAGCCGACGAAACATCATCTAAGAATAATTTGTTTTGGTGTTTAATTGAATCAATGACATTTAAAGAAAATTATGATCCGAATAAAAAAACTGTTGATAATTTGTTGCACACCAAATATAAACAAAAATAAATTACTTATTAAAAATATAGCATAAATGGTAATTTAAAATATAATGTTTTATTTTGTTGCTATGCACAATTTTTAACACATTTTACTATACGCACTAGTAAAAAAAAGGAAAACTTTACGCTCCCCGTAGCGTGCGTAAAGTAGGGTAGGTCAAACAACACCAGCAATGACCTTGGTGAGTGGCGCCACCACTTAACCCAGCCAAGGATACAAAATCGGACCGGCAGCTTAAGCGCATCCGGGAGGAAAAAAGCAAATACTTCATCTGGTGTCGGCCGTGTTTCTGCTAGGCTAACTCCCTCGCAGGACCATACTCTGGTTCCTAGAAGGAGGAGACAGGGCCCCCACAACCGACCTCATCCGGATGGAGGTCAACGGCAAGGTGGTGGGGCCCAAATCGACGGACAGTCTTATGACGACCCACGCAATGGACAACGCTCTGAGTGGACAGACGAAATGAGAGATGGCCTCCTGCGTTGCTATGAGAGTAGCAAGCCCGCCCGAAGGGGATACATGGCGCGAATGCATGCTCTGTGGTGCGTGGCACACCCAGAGTATGCCGCATTTTCCCCACAAAATCTACGGGATTATGTATCCTACCTTCGTGGCCGTGGCTATGTGAGACCGCCTCCTAGGCAGGTTAACGGAGTGGCAGAAGTGCCACGAGTCGAACCAGCCGAAGAGGTGGCAGGTATCAATATTCCACCAACAGAGGTTATCAAAACACGCAGGGTGCTCCGCACTTTGAAGCCCCTGAAGCCTCAAGACCTGGCTCGAGTGGATGCGGAGATTCGTGAAGCGCTTCCAGAAGAAGCTGGCATCTGGCAAATCAACACTGCCGTGTATGACGTTGCTCTTGTGCTTTCCGGTGCGGATACGCAGAATAATGCATCTCCGACTGGAAAGCATGAGAGACACATACGGAAGATGGAAGCTAAAATCAAGTCGGCGAGACAACACGCATCTCGTATCCAATGTGTAATGGACTACGTAGTGACCAATAGGCCATTTACGCGAACGGTGCGGCGAATCGCAATTAAGTTGCGACGAGTCCATCACACATTGAATCAAGGAGTGCTGTTAGCCATCAAACAACACTGCCTTGATAGGATACGAATGCTAGTGGCTGCCAAAAAGTCACTAGTACGGCGAGCGAGAGGAATCGCGAAAAACAAACAGTTCCGCGAGAAAACCTACCGCTTATTCCAGCAAACGCCGCTTGTTGTGGAAAACCCGCCGACCGCTGATCAGGTGGAAAACTTCTGGAAGGAGATTTACGAATATCCGCAGCCACTCAACATAGAAACTCCAGCCCTGACGCAGTTTGGAGCTTTCTGTAGGAGGTTTCAGTAGCCCCATCCCAATGAACTGCGCCAACCGATAACCCCGGAAGAAGTTCGGAAAGCTCTACAGGGCTCGGAGAACTTTGCTGCTCCAGGCCGAGACAGGTTGAGCAACCTGTGGTGGAAAAAGTTTCCTAGTACCCACCACCACTTAGCCAGAGTTTTCAACTCGTGGCTTAGTGGAGAGCGGCAGATTCCAGCTTGGTTTGTCGAGGGGCGAACCGTGCTAATCCCCAAAAACGGAGATTTGTCTGATCCCAAGAATTACAGACCGATAACATGCTTGAACACGTGTTACAAATTGTATACGCGCATTTTGTACACGCGAATACTCCTCGCAGTTGACACGGTGTACGAACGGATATATGAGCAGAAAGGGTCAAAGAAAGGTGTTGCTGGCTGCAAGAAGGACCTGCTGATCGATAGATGTATCACGCAGGACTCCGTGCAGTATAAGCGCAACCTTTCGATGGCCTGGATCGATTACCGCAAGGCATTTGATTCAACATCGCATGAGTTGATCTTGCATTTGCTCAGATGCCTTGCGGTACCCGATCAAATAGTGAGATGCATTGAACAGTTGATACCACTCTGGAGGACTCGCTTCATCATAACATCAGGTGGAGCCAAAGTCCAAACGGAGCAGGTTATCTCCAGGAGAGGTGTGTTCCAAGGGGATTCCCTCAGCCCCCTCCTTTTTTGCATCTCACTTATGCCATTATCCGTTGCGCTCAGAAAAACCCGTGGTTACAACTGTGGCACCCCCGGAGACCGAAGGCATAGGGTCACCCATTTATTTTATATGGATGACCTGAAGCTTTATGCCTCGGGTGAGGGAGATCTGGCAATCTCTGAGGGTGGAAAGTCGCATGGGAATTCGGGATGGAAATGGCACTGGTTCATCTCAGAAGAGGACGATGCGAGGATTACGGAGAGGACGCGCAGCTGGTGATGGAAGCATCCTCGCCATCTGGATGCCGGAGAGGCGTATACCTACCTAGGAGTGCAACAACGTTGCACCCAAGAGGTAGTGGCGGTTAAAAACGCTCTCCGCGGCAAGTATCAGCAGAAACTTCGGCAGATCTGGTCATCAGAACTGTCGGGCATGAACAAAGTTTCTGCCACCAACATGCTCGCCGTTCCGATACTAATCTACTCCTTCGGGGTAGTGAAATGGACCCTGGAAGAGCTGCGTGCAATTGACGTAAAGACTCGCAAAATGATGCACCTACATCGTAGTTTGCATCCAAAATCGTTCGTTCCACGGTTGTACCTCCCCCGAAAACAAGGAGGCCGTGGATTTCTGAGTTTGGAGTGTCTACACAACAGGATGGTGCTGGTTGGAGCCAGTAAAGTCATCAGGAGCTTGAATCCCCTTCTCTGCATGGTCAAAGACCATGAGATCACAGGGAAAGGAGCGTTTTTTTTTTGGCAGCAATCCGTGCAGCCGATGAACTTGGTCTTGTATTCGACACCAAGCGTGATATCCAAGACTCTATCACCGAGTTGGAGTCCGCTCGAAGGAGAGTCCACATAGAAGCTGCAGAGAATACTGTACATCTGCAGCTCCACAAGGAAGCCGACGCATGGAATCTTCTATAAACATATTGAAGACCACGGCTTATCCGAAAGGCTGACCTTTGCTTTCCTTAGGTCAGGTGGACTCAAGTCGAAGACTGAGGGATTCATCATGGCTTGCCAGGACGGTGTTTTCAACACTTTCGTGATGGGTATAGAGGTTCCTGACACGAAATGCAGGGCCTGCCGTGGAGCGCCTGAGACCATCATGCCCTTGCTGTCAGCATGTACAGCATATGCGGTCTCAGCCTATATCCATCGTCATAACGCGGCGTTACGAGTGCTGTATTACCATTTACGACACTCGTTCGGTATTGATGAGACACCAGTGCTGCCATACGCTCCGGGGGATATTGAGTCCGTTGTGGAGAATGAGAAGTGCCGAATTTATTGGAACCACTCATTCCCCACCCTCAGGCAAATACAAGTCAACAAGCCTGATGTAGTCCTCTTCGACCGCGAGCAGAAAACAATATACGTTATAGAGTTTTTGGCTCCGGGCGAGACGAATATCGTGCGAAAAGAGGATGAAAAACGGACGAAGTATCGAGATTTACTCTTCGAGCTCCGCAGACTCTATCCAGACCATTCTGTAAAGATAGTGGTTCTGATTATAGGAGCCCTTCGTGGAATGATGCCAACGTAACTCTCAAACCTGGAAATTATACCGGCATGCCGTAAATCGGCAGAATCTCTAGCCGGCCTCATGCAGAAGGCAGTCATTCTCGGATCTTTACGTCTGCTCGGGACACATGATTCTCGGACCCAATGATCTCTCACCTCACGGATGTGGGGAGAGGTCATTGGTTTATGTAACCAGCGCGCCCTTCCGAATGGGTCGGAGCTTCGGAAGTAAGGGCCTGACTGGAAGTGTTTAAAACAAAAACGATAATAATAATAATAATGAATAAGGTAAATGTTTGCATTATATTTTTGGTCTACCATTTTTGAAACCAGAATGTTGATGACTGTTTTGCATTTAAACCGAAACATGATGTACTGGATAAGTTTTGGGATTATTTGTCTGATAACATATAAGTAAAGATTCTACTTTTGGGCGGAACACTTATACTCTTCAGGTAGAACAACAAATGCCTGCGAATCCTCTTAAAATCATTCATTTTATAGTACTCATCCGAATATGAATCAGTTCTTATGAGTTATTCTGGAATTTCAATTGGATAAATATATAAAAATTAACAGCATTAACATACAACATAAACTATATTTGCTTCAAAAAATATTTAAACCAAAAATTGCAAAACTTGTCCCAGAACAAAATATCAGGAATATGATCCAGCTTAATTTTTTTTTATTTTAGTTTTATTGTATTTGTATGAATATGGCTTAGGTTATTTTTAAGGTTCCGATTTCGGGGTACATTCCTGTATTTCTGTTGTAAAATGTCTGCATGTAGTCTTATAATTTATAAAAAATACTTGTTAAAAATGAATTTACATACTTTTTTTATTGTATTACTTCTTAAATATTAGTAGAGCTGACAACACTCTTTGTTATTTTATAACATTCTCCGATAATATGTGCGCTGAGGAATGTTTCCAAAGAAATCGGATTCCATAATGCAAATCTATGTTTACTATGCGCTTAAGAATCTCTGCTAAGGTATTGTATACCATTCTGGGGAGTCTGCAGTGACCAACTAATGTAGTCTGTCCTTGTCTTGCAAAAGATAGCAGTTAGATACCTCTCAGGCGAAATGGAGAGAATCATGTAAACCCATTTCCCTTCAACAAAATATATTAACGGTCATCTCAATTTATATAGTCGAAACAGTAAGTATCAAAAATACATAAAACTAAAACCCGATAACTAAAAATCACGTTCTAAAGAGTATGAAACAAGAAAATATTCTCATCTGAAATTGTTATGTACAAACTATTCAATATTTATGGTTTATCAAATAAACAACTTACACGTAATGTATTTTAATGTATTTCATACATATTCATAGTGATGTTCAGAGGATAGCGGTGGTCATATGGCACCTACCCTAACAAAACAATACATTCTAACAGTAATAAGCGATCATGAGCTTCAGGGCAATGTGGCATATGACCACGGCTATCTTCTGAACATCACTATGAATATGTATTAAATACATTAAAATATATTACGTGTAAGTTGTTTATTTAATAGACGATAAATATTGAATAGTTTGTACATAACAATTTCAGATGAGAATATTTTCTTGTTTCATACTTCGTAGAGCGTGATTTTTCAGTAGTAGTAGTAGTTTTTGAATTTATTTTTATATCATACTTTTCTAATCGTGATTTTTCAGTAGTCGGGTCTTAGTTTTTGAACTTATTTTTATTTCATACTTTTTAGAGCGTGATTTTTCAGTAGTCGGGTTTGAACTTACTTTTTATTTGAATTTTTGGGGTTATAATATCGTGATAAAGTATTTGCAGATCCGCTTTACATTTTTTTTGTTAAGGTTTTATTGTTTCGTGTAATATACCGCGTGGAGGTACTCCCAGCTTATGTCATTATTATTACACATGTTTTGTTTTTTTATATATAATTTTAACATGAAATACGTATTTATTATATATGTATATATATATATATATATATATATATATATATATATATATATATATATATATTTTATTATATATATATATATAATATATAAAATATATATATATATATATATATATATATATATATATATATATATATATATATATATATATATATATATATATATATATATATATATATATATATATATATATATAAATATATATATATATATATATATATATATATATATATATATATATATATATATATATATATATATATATATATATATATATATATATATATAAATAAAACAGAAGAAATTTGAGGGATATAGCCCTCAAAGAGAATCTTTATCCGTAGACACGTGTTTCGGGCTCTCGGCCCTCATCAGTACGGTGCAAGGATGAACAACACTTGGTGGAAAATGACAAATCAACGGAGTCAACAAACAGAAGCCAGCCGCACATTTGTGGTTTCGGTTAGCAGACCCTGCATTCCAGGGCAACAACCAACGTCACCACGGAGGCAGCTATGGCTACCTGCGTGACATCCGAGTCCAGGATTATAGATATGAATGGGAAAAATATCGAGGGGACTGGTAAACAAAACGGAAGAAATTCAATGGACATAGCCTTCAAAGGGAATCGTTAACCGTAGACACGTGTTTCGGGCTCTCGGCCCTCATCAGTACGGTGAAGAAGTGAAAGGATGAACAACACTTGGTAGAAAACGACAAATCAACAGAGTCAACAAACAGAAGCCGGCCGCACATTTGTGGTTTCGGTTAGCAGACCCTGCATTCCAGGGCAACAACCAAGTGTTGTTCTTCCTTGCCCTTCCTCACCATACTGATGAGGGCCGAGAGCCCGAAACACGTGTCCACGGTTAACGATTCTTTTTGAGGGCTATGTTAAATTTCTTCCGTTTTGTTCACCAGTCCCCTCATTATTCTTTCCATTCATATCTATAATCCTGGACTCGGATGTCACGCAGGTAGCTATAGCTGCCTCCGTGGTGACGTTGGTGTTGCCCTGAATGCAGGTCTGCTAACCGAAACCACAAATGTGCGGCTGGCTTCTGTTTGTTGACTCCGTTGATTCGTCGTTTTCCACCAAGTGTTGTTCATCCTTGCACTTCTTCACCGTACTGATAAGGGCCGAGAGCCCGAATCACGTGTCTACGGTTACCGATTTGAAGGCTATGTCCATTAAATTACTTCCGTTTTGTTTACCAGTCCCCTCGATATTTTTCTCATCCATATATATATATATATATATATATATATATATATATATTATTTATATATGTGTGGGAAGTATTTGCTGACTAGTTAGGTACAAAACTAGGGTTATTGGGGTAAGCAGCAATGAAGCAATGAAAAAGTAAACTCTTTAAAGTTTATCCAAGTTATCGGAAATGTTTATTTCCATCATCAGGGAGAAATTTTGTTGAGGTTGGTTTCAATGGTGGTTTCCTAACCTGTCAGTTTCACTTGTCACACCACATAGAGTACACATTTATATTTATATAATTTTAAACAACGCTAATGTGGTTGTAGTAACTTTGAACTTCGTTTTATTCCGTGATCTACTTTTTTTTTTCTTTTGTATCACTATGTTAGATGAATATGTTTAACATCATTGAAACCAACCTCAACAAAGTTTCTCCCTGATGATGGAACTAAACATTTCCGAATGCTTGGATAAACTATAGAGTTTACTTTTTCATTGCTGCTTACCCCAATATCCCTAGTTTTGTATATTCATATATATATATATATATATATATATATATATATATATATATATATATATATATATATTTGAAATGTGCTAATTAAGCCCTTTCATTTGATATCCAACACGGCATCATAAAAAATAGTTTTCTTTAGTACATGACTCTATGTCCTCTAGAGGGCGCCATATTCAATTTAACGTCACATAGCCTATAACCAGCGGACGATTGAGACGCTTCCAACGATACCTCATTTGTTAAATTATAAGTAGTTTAGAAGTTATGAGGGAACAGATGAACATACATACATACCCACATACATACCGGTCAAAATCATAACCCTTTATTTTGCTTCGCCGTAGTCGGGTAAAAAGAGACCACATTATGAAACGACTGCACATTACACACTTCAAATGAAACAACTGAGACTCCCAATTCCAACCTCAAATTCAGTGAAAGATTGACTCATATATAATGTAATAAAAATGTACAACAAACGCGCAGGAATATAAAAAAAAACAACATTGGTTAGTCTATTCTGAAAAAAAACAAACAAAAGAATTTCTAAGTGATAGGGCCTACTATAATTTGCAAAGACTACTTTGATGGCACATGATATCACTTTACAATTTATCGCCTATTGTCTCCTGTGTTTTCTAATTCACAAGCTTTCATTTAGTTTCACCTGTTCCGATGTCTGTCTGTGGGTTTGTAATCAAATCTTAAAAGTTTAATTTGACCCACTTCTAGTTGTCCGAAGAACGTGAAATTTGACAGGTGTTCATAATTCCGGAGACAATGCATTATGGAATTTTTGATAGACAAAAAACTGGTATGTGGTTTTCAGGTTCAGAGATCACGAATTTTTTGTCAAAATTCATTAATTCAAGATTGCGGCTCCAATATGGCAACGAGTTTTGTGGCTAAAGCCTATTCCAATAAAAATTGGTATATGGGGGTTTTTGGAGTCGGAGATCATGATTTTTTGTCAAAATCCACGAATTCAAATTGGTGGATCCAAGATAGCGACGCTTTTTGTGATTATAGCCCTATGCCATTCAAAATTGGTGTGGGGGGTCGGACATCATGATGTTATTGTCAAAATTCATGAATTCAAGATGCTTTGTTATTAGGGATCCATTCCATTCAAAATTGGTATGTGTTTTTTTGGGGTCGGAGATATAATTTTTATTCAGAATTCGATAAGATAACGAATTTTATGAATGACTAAAGAGAATTGAATAAAAAAAAACAAGGTTTTATACAAATGGACAAAAAAGGAACAAATAATTTCTTCAATTGTTTGACCTAGATTATTCTGTGAGTACCAGATTCAAAAGCTTGCCGCGAATATAAAATAGGTATTCTTGCGTGGCAAGATTTTGAATCTGCTTCTCACAGAATAGCCTAGGTCAAACAATTAGAGAAATTATTTTTTCCTTTTCAGTGCTTTTGTATAAAAGCTTATATTTATTTTTTTAATCATTTTAATTATTTGTTATATTACTCATTTCAACTGCATATCATTCTCAGTGATGTAGCTGCGACCTCAATATGTCAACTTAACACTCAACATTAATGTACATTGAGTTTATTATAATATTGTATGATTACCTACCCAAAATATGCTTACATATTGTTTATATATATATTTACTTTTCCTTTTACTATGTAACTATTTTATTATTAATAATTTTTGACTTGTCTCATGACCTTGTGATTGATTACAACCTACGGTTTCCCGTGCAGGTATAATTATAATTAGCGGGAGCCACCTCGACTCCTTCCTCGAATGCAGGATGACGCCAAACGCCCATACATGGAGGAATCCGCACTGTTACAATTAAGAAATATTAAATATTGTCAGACTTATTTGAGCTATATTATTGTTGAGAGGAGATAACGTAGAAATGCTATGTGAATATAACATTTATCCCCGATTTTCAATTCACTATGTTATCTGCAACTCTGGAAGTGACAAAGTTCCATAATGCCTGAAATGTGGAATTAACCTGAAGTGGAAGCCACAGCGTAAATGTTCGGTTTTTCTTAGGGCCTCATATTATGGCTATTCCATGAAATTTACGAATGAATGTGATCCGTTTGGCTAATGGCGCTTGATACCTGACCAAGCTGTGTGGGTTAATTACAAGTTGCAAAATGGGTAATTTAATTTGTTATTTTGGGCATCAGAAAGGGGAAGTGGGAATTGTTATATGTCGTTTGCAGCTACGGACTACGGGAGATTCGATTCTATTTTCGTAGACTGTTGGTTATTAGGAACAGATACAGCTGTTGGCCGTTTATCAGTGTCTTGGACTGATTTTGTTTCGTTATTTCATGAGTGGTGTGATTATGTGCTTGTACAGGGTCTGTCAAAACTAAATGTTACATCTCGACGTCGTTCTCTGGGTTTTTGAGCTTCCACATTCTGAAAATGGAAACAATTTATATCAAGAATTTCCTCGTTTTGCGAATGACTATTGTCTTGAGAAAATGAATGAATATTTGAAAGTAACTTACTTCATTCTACATCTATATCCGTTCATAAAACTGACTGGATTATTGTAGAATCTGTCAAACTATTTCGGATGGCAGATTTGTTATGATACATGAGGTGTTTGGTATCAGATGATCACCATTCTGTAATTTCTAATTTTTTTCCCAGAAAAGAGGTAACCATGTTCCTAAAACTCAAGCTTTAGTTACCCTAGTACCTCTTTGTAAATGACGTTCGTGGTATTGTCTTATTTAGGTATTTGTTTTAAGGAATACTTATACCGAGTTTCAGATTAATCCGCCAAAGGAATGCGCTTTCTCCATAGAAAAATCACCACCCTATTTCATCTCCCTAGGGGATGATATTGGAACCTTGTGTACTTATTCCATTATTTGTCTCAAGAAGTATGTCTACCAAGTTTTAAGCAAATATAACCATTATAATAATAATAATATTTATTTCTAGAAGCAATATTATGTACATTTCAATTATTGATTTTGAAAAATATATAGAAATTTATAGTAAAAGAGACCCTAAAACTATATACTTGAGCGGGGATATTCGTAGTAAATATGTGTGTAAGTATGTTTATGTATGATCGTTTGTATGTATGTGATTTGGTTAAGTGTGTGATGTAGTCATTCTAACATTTTACAAATGTATAACCTGTACCCACAGAATGTGTAGAATGAGGTGTGCGAATGTTAATGTTTACGGACTTGCTTGTAGACAGATGTACATATATGTTCTATATATATCTTTGTTATATTAGTTATATAAAGATTAAAATATCATAAGCGATTCTCAACTGCTTTGTGAAATTTCTCCCTCTTTTCCAGGAAGATACAGTTTTTAACTTTTTTTTTATAAATAAATTAATGTTGTGAATACTTTTCATTGAAGCAGGTAACAGGTTGCATGCTTTTACACCTAGGTAGTTCAAACATCTTTGGGTGATGGTTTTGTTTGTTTTTGGGATGACAGATGCGTTGTTTCTGAAACGAGTGTTGTGTTCGTGTTGAATCCCTATTAGGTCGTGTTTGTTTTGATATGGTGTTATGAGGATTGTTTGGTAGAATAGTTGTCTTACATCAAAAGTTTCTGTGTTCGTGAATGGATTTTCAGTAGGGTAAGTCCGGGGTAGTTTATAAACTAGTTTTATGATCAAGTTTTGAACGGTTTGTAGATTGAGAAGGTGATTTGTTGTGGTGCTTCCCAAGGTTATTATTCCATAGAGTATATGAGATTCTACAAGCGAGTGATATAAGATTTTGATTTGATTAATTTCGAGTGATTGGGAGATGTGTTTGAATTTGTATAGCATACTGCTTAACTTTTTAGTGGCATAGTCTGGGTAGATATTCCATTTTCGGGTGGCTATCAAGAAAAATACCAAGATACTCCAGATGCTGGACGGAAGATATATCGATGATTTTGCCATTCAGATTTAATGATATGGAGAAAAAGTTCAGAAGGGGCTTGGAATAAGATGAAAAAAGCTTATTATGTGTTTTGCTTCCCCCATTTTACCTCATTAGGGTTGAATTTTGAAAATCTTTTATTTGGAAAGAAGGGCCTTTTAAGGTTGAATGTCCAAAAATACTGAAAAGTTCTTAACCTTTTTTTGGAATGATAACCTTTCACAATCTGAAAACAAAATTAAATGGATCAGGAAATATATACAAATGTAGAAAGGGCAAGAAAAGTTACTGCGTAGGTACACCAAATTATTTTTCACGAATGGAAAAATATTCAGCTAGTCAGTGACTTGTATTCTACGTTTTCCCTTCAGAAAAAATTATTGAACTAAAATATACCTCCCTATACACTCTTGACGTTTCGGGAACTGTATCCGTTCCAAAAATATTTTGTGTATGGATGAAATTTCTCAGTTATCGCTGCATTTCTTTTCCAGAGAAGGGGTAGGCAACTTGAGACCCCGGCGTCAAGTCACAAACAGTGAATACATCAGAAGGTAGATTGAGACCTCAGTGTGAAAATCACTTTCTTTCCTTAACGTTATTGATTTTTTTTTCAGCTTTCTTGAAAATGGCTCCAAAATGGGAGCCGAATCGTCGAGCGGTTCAACTCGAAATTTACATATTCCAAATAGTCCTGACCGCAGAAACCTATTCGAACATCTATTCACATCGAAACTAACAGTTCAGGAAACAAAAAACAAATTTTAGGCGGGCGTTCAATATAGTGTATTTTTATTTCAAGTTGCGTCGAGAAACGGTTACACTTTGAGAACTCAAATTTAGTAGGTGAAAATATTGAGATTGAATTCTTTTCGAAAATTTGAAGAAATTAGCTTCTTTTTTATTTCAAACTCAAGACCCATGAAAATAGTTCAACTTGCGAATCTCTAGACGACTTCGGGACATTAACTTGTAATACGAGATGGGCGGCAAATAGCCAAATTCAAACATATATCGAGTAATAGTTCCTATACTTTACCAACATTCTTCTGATGTCTTAGTCCAGCTGTTTTCGGATAGAGGGCGCCATTGTGAATTTCATTCATCATCCAGGGCCTACTATATTATAATGAAATAGGAATGTGATTTTGATAACGTCTTTAGAAGTAGCAAGATAGAGAATATGAAAGTTTCGAATTCGGAGATTATTCATAATCGTATCATGGAGAGTAATTTGGGATAAATAAATAAAAATCAACAATCAATGACGGGGTCCGGAGGTTCAATCTGTATTATATAACGAAGCTTTTCCTGACTGATAATACTGTAAACTGTGAAATACTTAGGTATCACGCTGGACAGTCACTATAAAATGTATCGGAAAATGCTATTTCCCTGTTCGTGTTCTTAGTTTTGCTGGCAAAACATTACACTATTATGATTCAATACAAATAGTTAATTAACTTGCGTGTAATCTTGCAAATAGTACTCTATTATCGAAAATGTCTATAAAGATTGTTCTACTCTATTCTTTTTTAGCATGTTATATTTCTGTATAAGGTTACCCGCTTTTCCTTTCCTTTCTCCTTCTTTTCTTGCTATTGTGATTTTAATCCTTGTTATATTATAATCGTTTACCTATAAGGCATTACAATTATATATCAGGATGTTACAAATTGCAACATAAGATAATTACCGTCCTTTGAAGACCGTGTCCAGACTAATATCCATCACCCACGTACAGGCTTTGCCTTTGTGGGTTTTTCGTTATTTATTTGCCACACTGGCTATCACGACTGATTTATAACTCAATTATATATTACTTTGTACTTTTTGTGAATATTACTGTATATTTCAATTATATATTTCTGTGCATTTTTAGTAAATGAATATTGTAACGTAAATAAACTTAACTTGGTTTATACTAATTTATTTCACACTTAATCTACAACTTAATTTATATTACTACTCCACTGGTATAGCTCGATCGTATGGGCTCGTTCAGACTGTGTTACTCCACTTGAGGTTTGCCTATTTATCTCCGATACAGCATTCTCGATGTTTCGAATTCTTTCAGTTGGCGACCGGCGTGTTCCAATTGTTTCCAATATTGACCGTTGTTTTCCGCGGCAGAGCGCACTGGATGGTTCTCGAATATCTCCGGGGATGATCTCATCGCTGTCGACGGCAACGCGCGAGGCGACAGGTCCGGCCTAGGTTCGTTACATTGCCCCCTTCTTAAAGACATTTCGTCCCGAAATTTCATCCTTGGAGTGTGACGATATCTGCATGACTCCCCATATCTGCACCGTGAAGTTCGATGGAAGTAACACTCCACGGTCTTCATGATCGGTCGTGGAAGAGGGTTACAGCAAACCAAAATCTTGACGCCGCTGGATCTGAATATCGCCTCCAGCATACTTCTTATGACTCTCCAGTCCAACCCATCAATACCACAGGACAATTTTGGAATTGCTAGATCCACCAGATTCTGGTCCACCATAGTATCTCTTAGTTTGGTGAGACTCTTCCAGACATCTTCATAGGACGGTTTATCTTGGGAATGCCTCTTGGTAACTAGGTAGTAGATGTTTCTCTGGCCTTTCTTCAACTGTAGCACCCACCAACTTCTGGATTCTGCCCCGCAGTGTTTGGAGTTGACCAAATTTCTTGAGAACACTACGGCGATGCCCTGGACATTCGAAGATCTTCTGCCACACAGTGCGCTAGTGCATAGTCAGCAGGCACCTCGAAAGGTCTCGTGACTCCTCTCTAGTAACCCCATGTAGAACTTTCTGCCCGTTTGAATACAAGGACATAAACTTCTCGAACGTCATATCATCCTCCGGTGGCTTGAGGGTGCGAACTTGGTCATGGTTTCCAGCGTAAGGGGCCAACCTGTTGAAATGGACGACCCTTGGTTTCCCTCGGGGTGGCTTATGGATTCGGTACACAAGGTCGTTTATCCTTTTCACGATTTTATACGGGCTTCCACGAGTTCCGCAACTTTGGTGATAGTCCGACGACGTTTGGGGTTGTACAGCCAAACCAGGTCATCAACCTTAAATCCTCCTGCGTCGGCCTTGATGTCATAGGTCTTCTTCATTTTATCGCTGGCACTCTGGATGTTCAACCGGACTCGTTCGTGGATGTCGTCCATTCTCTGCCGAAGTTTGCTGACGTAGTCCTCTCCCGCAGTGTCTTGTCCTGGCGGTATCCCAAACTTCAGGTCACAAGGCAGTCGCAGTTCTCGGCCCATTATAATACTAGCAGGAGTTTGACCGGTTGACTCGTGTACTGCGGATCGATAGGCCATCAGGAACAAATGAAGATACTGGTCCCAGTCTCTTTGATGGTCAGAGACAACCTTGGACAAGTGGCGGTTGATCGTCCTGTTCATCCGTTCCACCATTCCATCGGACTGCGGATGTAGGGCCGTGGTTCTTGTCTTGCGGATGTTCAGCAGTAGACATATTTCTTGGAAAAGGTTGGATTCGAAATTTCTGCCTTGATCCGAGTGCAGCTCCATTGGAATACCGAATCGACATATCCACTCTTTCACCAAGACGTCGGCGACGGTGATGGCTTCCTGGTTGGGCGGGGCATGTGCTTCCGCCCACTTACTGAAGTAGTCCATTGCCACAAGGATGTATTTATTCCCGTGGTCGGATACGGGAAACGGGCCGGCGATGTCAATGGCGATTCTCTCGAATGGGCTGCCTACGTTGTACTGACGCATCGGGGCCTTGGGTCGTATTCGAGGTCCATTGCTAGCAGCGCATACAGCGCACTTCCTGCACCAGTCCTGGACGTCAGCTTGACAATTGGCCCAGTAAAACCGTTGCCTCACTTTCTGCAGGGTCTTCGTCACTCCCAGATGTCCTCCGGCGACTCCATCATGGATTTCCCGCAGCACTTCCTCTCTTCTGTTCCTGGGAACAATTATTTGGCGTCTGTCTTCCCCACCAATATCGGCCTCCAACACACGTTTCAGGATCCCATTGTCCAGAATAAGAGAGTTCCATTGTGCCCAATAGGACTTAACAGCCGGCGAGTGACCTGCGACTTCCTGCCATGATGGTCTTCGATTGCCCTTCTTCCAGCTGACGACTAAGCCAAGGTCGGAGTCTCTCTCTTGGTCTTTCTGGATCTTGCTGTCATTCCAGTTGTCATCCATTGCCGCGGTTCTACAAAGTGTTTCTTTCTCTTCTGCTCGTCGGCAATGTGAGCAATCATCCGGACATGGTCTTCGCGACAAGGCATCTGCATTCTTATGGCTAGTTCCGGCTCGATGTTCGATCTCGAAATCGAATTCCTGGAGTCTCTCGATCCAACGTGCTACTTGACCCTCAGGATTTTTGAACTGTAAGAGCCATTTGAGAGCTGCATGGTCAGTTCTCAACAGGAATCTTCTTCCATACACGTACTTGTAGAAGTGTTCCACTCCCTTTACAACAGCTAACAGCTCTCGCCTGGTGACACAGTAATTGCGCTCTGGTTTGCTAAGCGTCTTGCTGAAATAACCAATGACCTTCTCCTGTCCCTCCTGGATCTGAGATAGGACAGCTCCAAGTCCCACGTTGCTGGCGTCCGTATCCAAAATGAATTTCCCTTTGGGTAGGGGATAGCTCAGTATAGGTGCGTTGATCAAAGCTCCTTTCAGCTTCCTGAATGACTCTTGACATTCTTCGGACCACTGGAACTTTGTTTGTCCTTCCGTGAGCCTGGTCAGTGGTTTAGCGATGTTGGCGAATCCCAGCACATATCGGCGATAGTATGTGCATAAACCAAGGAAACTTCGAAGTTGGTGAATGTCTTTTGGGATGGGCCAATCCTTAACAGCTTTGATCTTCTGGTCATCCACTGCTACTCCTTCTCCAGAGACAACGTGGCCGAGGTATCGTACTTCTTTTTGGAACAGATGGCATTTCTTAGGGCTCAGCTTCAATCCGGAGTTCCTCAGTCGCAGGAATACTTCCTCCAAGTTTTCACGTGGTCCTCAAACGATCTGCCGACCACAATTATGTCGTCGAGATACACTAGACACGTGTTCCATGAGAGTCCTTTCAGCACTGTCTCCATCAATCTTTCGAATGTGGCGGGAGCATTACAGAGCCCGAATGGCATAACGGTGAACTGCCAATCCTGAGCCGATGGTAAAAGCAGTCTTTTCTCGATCTTCCTGAGCGAGTTCTACTTGCCAGTATCCACTCTTCAGATCAAGGGTCGAGAAAATCGTGGAACCAGCCAACGTGTCTAGGGTGTCATCTATTCTCGGGAGAGGGTAACTGTCCTTCTTCGTGACATTATTAAGTTGGCGATAGTCTACACAAAAGCGTGTCGATCCATCCTTTTTCTTCACCAGTACGACTGGAGGACCAGGGACTGTCAGATGGTTCGATAACTCCTTCTTTTCCCATATCGCTGACTATTTTGTCAGCCTCTTCCTTCTTGGCAAGAGGAAGTCTTCTTGCTGATTGCCGGATCGGTCGGGCACCCCAGTATCAATCTTGTGCTGGACCACATTAGTTCGACCCCTTTTCCTTGTCCGGTATCGAAGATGTCTTGGTACTTTTGACTAAATCTCTTAGTTTGGGCTGTTGAGCTGGTTTTATGTCTTTGGAAGAGATGGCAACTAATTTTTCTAGTTCTGTGGGCAAGTTGTTGGGTTGGCTAATCGTACCTCGTACGCCCGGATCACAGATGAAACTGACGAGCAGTGCCCTAAAATTGTTCCTTTCTTTAAGGTCACTGGAAAGTAATTGACATTCATGACCCTTACCGGTACAAATTTTTATCAAACACGAAAAGGAAGCTTACATCTTCAGCCAACAGTCCAATTTTCTCATCATGAAGTTTGGGCTCGAACATCATCACGTCTCCACTGCTCGCACTCCCGTCCAGGCGAGCCTCCAGGATGGTTTCAGCCCTCTCAGGTACGCTTACATCTTCAGCCAACAGCACACGGATCAACTCTTCACTTCTCCCATGAAGTACCAGCTCTTCTCCGTTGACACGTAGGACGCCGTCTTTGAAATCCAATTCAAACCCTCTGGAATTCATGATGTCCATTCCGATGATTGCATCGTCTTCGATGTCCGCTACAAGTGCCTGATGTTTCACTTTAGTGCTGCCCAAAATTATTTCAATCGGTAGCTCGCCATATACAGTAGCTGGCTCCCCTGTTGCTGTGCATAGCTTCCAAGTTGTCGGTTCAATTCGTTCCGGTGTTCTGGCAAAGGAAGGTCCGAGAATTGTCCTAGTCGCACCTGTATCTAGCAGCATGGTGCAAGGCTCGTTATTGATGAGACCGTCTACGAAACACCTCTGTTCTGTCGTTGCAGGATAGCGACATATGCGTTGTTAACCGGGGCTTGCTGGACACAGGCCGACGATTGCCCCTTCTCGTCGACCTTCTTTAGTTTTCCTGCATCGGAGTCGTGTTTTCGAATGTTGGACATTTGCTACGCACATGTCCAATTTTGCCACAATTCCAGCATCTTATCTGTCTTTTCTCAGGCAAAACTTCCTTCATCACTTTTCTTATGGCAGCTTCAAGTCAGCATGCTCCTGTGAGTCTTCTTCAATACTTCGAACTTTACTTTGGTTTTTGCAGGATTGCTTTGCTGCCTCAAATTCCAAAGCGCGTGCCAGTGCGTCTACGAGATGTGTTGGACGAGCTAGTGTCAACGCTTGTCTGGTTTCTTGGTCACGGAGTCCATCCAAGAATGCCTGAACCGCTAATCGCTCCATTACATTTTCCGGTGTGGCTGGATATGCGAGACGAACCAAGCGTGCAATGTCAGCTTCGAATTCTTGTAAGGATTCGCCCGATTTCTGGCAGCGATTTTCAGTTGGGAGTGGTATACGTGTTCCAAATGGGCCTGGCCATATCGTAATTCTAGATGTTTAATCAGCTGATCATAGTCCTCCTGTTCTTGGGCGGTAAGAGTTTGTAGAATATTCGTCGCTTCTCCACGTAATGCAAGTGTTAGTGCTACAGCTCTTTCCCCTGCATTCCATCCATTTGCTTTGGCCGCTGCTTCAAACTGTCGGCGGTAATTTTCCCATGGAGTTTTCCGTCGAATTGAGGCGGCTTCATGGAAAGCTTCCTATTTCAGAAATGACCTTGACATCTTTTATACCCTCTTGAACTTTATCCAAGTTCAAACTCAAGTCCAGCATTGCATTTTCGTTAACCATCTCTGTGGAGGGCGCACTATTAATTCGTTTTCCAGCTTACTGATCGTTTCCTTTATTTTATCTACCTCCATGTTCATTTGCTTCCTAATTTTATCTATCTCTGTCTCAACGGTTCCCATTCTTTCTTCTAGAAATTTAGCCACACCACACAATTCTTTTTTAGGCCTTCTGTGTTTTCCAGGAACTTCTCTTCCAGGCTTCTTGAATTTTCTTCCAGGCTTCTTGAATTTTCTAGAAGCTTCTCTTCCAGATTTCTAGAAAGCTTCTCTTCCAGATTTATAGAATTTTCCTGAAGCTTCTCTTCCAGATTTCTAGAATTTTGTTGCAGTTCTTCTTTCACGGATTTAGTAGTTTCTTCGAGTTTATTCATTACCAAACTTGAATCACCTCCGGGAACTTCGAATAAAAATGTTTCGGGGTCCTCACCTTCTTGTATAAGTCCTTCTGCAAGTCTTTCCTGGAGTACTTGCTTTTTACCCGTTGTTTCCAGTTCCCTTTCCTCCAATTCCTGTTTCAATTCCTACCTTCAAGTACCCCAAGGCGCACTTTTCTTGAACACATTTTGTCTTTGACGAGGTATCAGTCTGTTTCACACGAAAAGTTTATCAGTTTGTTAAAAATTCACTTCGCGAATTCTTTTCCACGGGCCACCAGTCTATTGTCTGTTTCACGCGAAGAGTGTATCAGTTTATATTCCCACGCACAATTGTCCACTTCGCGAAAACCGGGCCACTGTCTATTTTCTGTTTCACGCGAACAGTGTATCAGTTTATATTCCCACGCACAATTGTCCACTTCGCGAAAACCGGTCCACTGTCTATTTTGGGCGTACAAAAAGGTCTATCAATTAATTTTTCTGACTATCCACTCCACGATCACTTGTTTATTTTCAAAATCTCACTTCGACACCAATTGTAACGTAAATAAACTTAACTTGGTTTATACTAATTTATTTCACACTTAATCTACAACTTAATTTATATTACTACTCCACTGGTATAGCTCGATCGTATGGGCTCGTTCAGACTGTGTTACTCCACTTGAGGTTTGCCTATTTATCTCCGATACAGCATTCTCGATGTTTCGAATTCTTTCAGTTGGCGACCGGCGTGTTCCAATTGTTTCCAATATTGACCGTTGTTTTCCGCGGCAGAGCGCACTGGATGGTTCTCGAATATCTCCGGGGATGATCTCATCGCTGTCGACGGCAACGCGCGAGGCGACTGGTCCGGCCTAGGTTCGTTACAATATTATTATTATCATATTATCACTTTCCAGAGAAAACGAATACATGCGATCTACAATAATAATAGTAATATTGAAAAGAGAATAACAACATACATATCTTCACCATACATAAACAAACTATCGAATAAAACAATGGAAAAATACACACATCACACCACGACTACAAAATACGAATAACACAATTTCGTTACAATTAAAACCAAGTACCAAAGAACACACCAACTCATACAGTATATAGAATACCAAGTGGAGACTGTCGAAGTACCTATATAGGTCAAATAAAACAACACTTGCAAAAGCGAATACAAGCCCATAAGTTCTCAAAAACTGACATCCAAACGCGAATGAAAAAATCAACATAAGTTTGACACTAACAACGTTGAAATTTCAACCAAAGGAAGAAATCCAATAGTAGATAGATGGTTTCCTATCAATACAGGAATGCAGTTTCATATTTATGCTTTTTTATTTATTTCTAATTACTATTATCTAAATATTATATTCATTTCTTGGGAGGCAATAATAATGTACTTATATGTGAAATTATTACTTATATATCATTTTTATATCAATGCAAATGTGTTGCACAATAAACATATATATCCCATAGAATATTCCTTGAAATGATAAATATTTAAAAAAAGACCCCAACAGTATCAACAATAGAAATGATTTCACAAACTTAAGCCATATTTCGAACAACCTTTTTTAACTTTGTTCATGGTAGTAATAATGAAAAATGATCTTCACATTTTGCCATAGAAAGTAAGGCTCATTTGAATTAATCTTCTAAACAATTCAGTGTATTCATGAAGAGGGGAAAACATGATAGATAAACCATTCCCGATAACAACGAAATCATACATCTTCAACAACATTCGTACAATGCGAAAGCAGAAAGTTAAATAGAATATTTGTGTTTTAACCTGAAGACGACAAATACTATGTCGAAACGTCGTTAAAAATAATTATACAAATTGATTTAATCAGACCTTTATTCCGAAAAATTGAAACTCGTATGGGTAGCACTTGGTTGTGAAGAAATATGGTTTTATTGATACATATCCGGTTCCCGTCATCGAAGGGAAATGAAATACATACCAGTTTTTGAGTCTAAGCATGAGCTTTCGAATGGAGAAGCTTCATCGAAATCGATTTAGTAATTTTTGCGTGATGCTCGAACAAGCAAACAAACAAATAAACAAACACAATTATAATTTTGTAATGGTTATAATAATGAAAACTGATCTCTACGTTTCTATAAAAAGTAAGGCTCATATAACTTAATCCTCTTAATTATCCAGTATTTATGAAGGGGGAAAAATATGAAAGATAAACCATTTCCGATAACAACGAAATCACACATCTTCAACAACAATCGTACAATGCGAAAGCAGAAAAATAAATAGAATAATTGTGTTTTAATCTGAAGATGACAAATACAATGTCGAAACGTCGTTACAAAGAATTGTATAAATTGAATATTGAAAGTTCGGGTTGAACCGCGTCTAGAAATTTGGTAATGTCGACGTTTCGGCTCTCATTTTGGAGCCATTTTCAAGAAAAGTGGAAAAATATTTAAATATTAGATATTGATAAGAGTAACAAAGGGAAAGTGATTTTCAACCAAGGTCTCAATCTGCCTACTCCTAGATTGTAGTCACTTAGGTAGACATGTGATTTCACCTGAAGTCTCAATCTACCTACTCCTCAGGTGTTGTCACTTAGGCTGGGAAATGATTTCCTACCGAGGTCTCAATCTGCCTACTCCTAGGTTGTGGTCACTTAGGTGGGGGTTCAGGATTTTGTATCTTGACACCGGGATCTCAATCTGCCTACTCCCCAGGTCTGGCCAGTAGTTCCCTCTAAGGTCTCAATCTACTTCTTCGAGAGAACTTCCAGAAATACAGAACCTGTCATTGGATTCTCCTCCAGACTTCTCCAATCGTACACGATATATTGAAAGGCTGTTTCACAGATATACTTACTTAGGAGAAAACCTGAAAATGTTGTATTCCTCTACAAATCCTACTAATTGTTTGTAGATTGTTTATATATTGTCTGTGGGGGCTTTGGACGGTGATACTGAGACCATGATACTGATACAGCAACACCCACGATGAGATTTGTATCGCTACTAGGTATCATGCAACATGTATCGATACAGATCTCACTGTCTGTAGGGGCTTTAACTGTCATGTCTTTAGTGACACTCACAAGAAGGCTTGTATCGATACATGTTGCATGCTACCGTAGTAGCGATACAAATCTCATCGTAAGTGTCGTTGTATCAGTATCACCGTCTCAATCACTGTCGTGAAACAGCGATACCACGTGCTTGTAAATTATGTTTCACGATTCCGTATCACCGTGTGTGGAGACGTTGATACTTGATACAAATCTCATATACTTGTATCGCGACATGTTGCGATACAGATCTCAGCGTCTGTGGCGGCCTTAAGACCATTCGATTGACGTAAGAATCATCAAAATCGGGCCACGCGTTTGGTGTCTAGAGCGCCACAAACAGCGGGTTGACACAGTACGAGCACACTCGGACCGAGTTCACTCGTACAAGTACACTTGGTCCGAGTCAGTTGACACGTCCAGCTACTTGGATAGTATTTGAAGATGGAAGATGGCGGAGTTAGTGTTGGAGGGTATTGGTGTTGTCGCCGATATGTTAATTGAAGAGTCAAACTATTAAAACGCAAAAACGTTAATGGTTGAAAAAAATTGACTTTGGATTGGATTGTTAAGGCGGCTTCACACATTCGGGTATTTGGCAACTACATCTATATTTGTATGTTTGTCTGTATATTGTGTGTTAATATTTGCTTGTTGCCAGATCTCCATTCCCATATTTGCCAATTTATATATTGGTGTATTTGACGCGGGAAGTACAAATAGTCATGCAAACATTTTCAAGGTGAAAGGTTCATTTTCATATAAATCTAAAAAAGCCATTGTCGTTTCGTTGGACCACTCCATTTTCTACTGATCATGCCGTACGAATATGTGGATCAGACAGGTATTTGCTTGTTTTAAAAATATTTGCGCCTGTGATTTGTGTTCATTTGCCGCCTTTAGACGAAATCTATTTTAAGCACGAGGTGCTTTAGGTTCAACCGGTAATTCCGCCATCTTGATTGTCGACCGATTGTCGGACCGAAAATACTAGGATTGCGGGGTCCGAGTTCACTAGGACACAGTTTATAGCTAAAGAATCAGTTCGCTCACTTGGCGTCGGCACTTTGATCTTTATGTACCCGTTTGTACACTGCGCAACTCTGATTTGTATCCCTCGCGTATACCGCGTGTTACTGTGTTACTAATACGGACATTTTCCGGATACTTCGAATAGCGATACTCGCGTACAGTCTTCTGCGCATCCTGAATTGTTTCCCTGGAGTGGATGTTACCTTGGAACATGCATTTGGGCCAAGTGAGCTAACTGCTTCTTTAGCTATAAACTGTGACTAGGATAAGTCGTTGACATGATACGAGTATCATCCGAGTGATGCGCACGCAACATCCTAGAGGACTCGGTCCGAATGTGCTCGTACTGTGTCGACCCGCCTAAAGAAACAAACATACATATATGATGAATACATTACCCTCCTTTGCGTCGCGCAGTCGGGTAAAAACGCTGAAACGCATTAAATACCAATTTTTTTGGAATATCCCAAGTATGATTTTGATAATTGTGGAGTAGACAAGGAACTGTGGATTGATCGTAGTTGATTTGAGATCTCTGTAAATTATAAAATTGCAGCTAATCTGTTGCCAATATAAAATGTATACGTATAGATTTGGAGCATGGGGGAGGAGTTTAACGTGCAGCGCCGCAGGGGCGGAATCGGAAAAACGATTCCAGACAGTATCACTTATTTCCATTATCCATATCCGCTGTGATAAAAAGGTTGTCTACAAAGTGCACAATCGTCACTATTTGTTTCTTTTGTTCGTGCCCTGTTTCGTGTGGGGGCGCAAGAGGTCGTTGTTGGATGCGTTGTTGCCAGATCGCCACCGGTGTTGCTCGATTTCACGACGTTCCGGCAAATTTACTCCTGTCTGTTGTTAACGTTGTGAGCATATTGTGTCGGTGAATAATTCTGCTGATCCTGTCCGTTGTACCCTTCATATATGGGAAGAATGTTCTGCCAATCAGTGGTTCCTGACTCTCGTTTTTTTTCGACTCCACCCAGAGAGCACGGAATATTCCTAGAATATTCTCTAAATATCCGAAAAGAGAAGAGTATATTCCGAACATACATGGAAAATTCCTAGAATATTCACATGCCTCTAGCATATTCCAGGAATATTCCAATATACATATTCCTGGAATATTCTCGGGAGAATGTATCACGAATATTCTCGTGAGAATATTCCTGTATGAATATTCATAGAATATTCCTGTGTGAATATCCATGAAATGATCATGTATGAATATTCATAGAATAATCAAAATTGAATATTCTGTATTGTATATTCATGGAATATTATTCTCCCTTATTTATGTGGAATGAACACCAATAACCATTTTCGAGTTCAAAATATGGGAAAAGTATGAGAAAAAGTGCGAAAAGTCCAGACAAGCTGACAAAAATACACTACTGTACTGACAAAATTATAATTGGTCGGAAAATATCGAGGTGCACTTTCATGACCAATCAAAACCATTTCCTACTGTGTTTGGAATTGTTTAACAAATATTCTTAATAATCACCACAGTGTGGTAAGTACACTTTTATGTTACCATTCATTTCATTCCATAAACATTTCATTTGTATATCACTGATCATTTCATTTTCAAGGCGTTTTCTACAAAATGCCTAAAAGAAAAATAAGCAGTACTTAGTATAAGGAAGTACACCAGGAAACTAAAAATATTCTCAATGCAATTTTTACACAAACTCCGTCACAGCATGCAAAAGGACAGTTAAGTAATCAAGTTGAAACTATTAGTGATAGAATGGATTCAAGTTTTTCTGATTCAGATAGCAGTAGTCAGATCTTGCAATTCTTGTTTTTCAGATATATCCTCGTAGTGACAGAAGAAACAGGTTAATAAAATATGTGTTATTATTATTATAACTACCTATACAGAAATAGACCTGTTCAAATTCATATTGTTTTATTTCATTGTAGGGAAGGGGTGCGCAGTCTGCGGAAATCAAATGTTTTTTCTGAGTGGAACCTGCAATTCCAATCCACAAATACCCTGAGGAAAACAATTACGTATTGCACTACTACATAATTTTTGAAATGAAGTCTTGTTTCTTGGCGAATGTAAGCAAATACATTGCTTGAATTGTCAGGCATAATTGTGGAAGTTCATATTATTGATGTAAAAGTGCCATTCAATATTTTATATTTGAGGATACTCATGTGGGAAAACAGTTGTATTTTTCTTTATTTTCTCAATTTCTGAAATTTCAGGTAATGGTTATTTTTCTGGTTTATCCTTTGGAAATTTTTGGAATTTTTTAATTACTTTGAATATTCATAGAATATGTTCATGGAATATTCTAGGATTATCCTTTCTGGAATATTCATGGAATATTGTAGGTATATTCCGGATATACAAAGAATATTCCCAGAGGATATTCCAGGAGTATTCTTTCTGGAATATTCATTGATTATTCTGGGAATATTCTGGATATTCCGGAAATATTCCTCATGGAATACTCAAGGAATATCTAAAATTTTCCCCACCAGCACATTCTAGGAATATTCCAAAAAAGATATGTATATCCCTGGCACATTTAAGAATATTCCAATATCCCAAAAATAATATTCTATGAATATTCATGGAATATCCAGTGCTGTCTGGGTAGATGCTACTTTGATAGTTCTCTTGGAGTATCCATTCATCTGGAGCGTCGTTTCGATATTATCCAACTGCCCTTTTATGTAGTCGTTGTCCGCCAACCTTCTTGATCGAGTTATTAGTGTCCACTGAGTGGATTTGTTGTGGATGGTGATGAGAATTTGGGTTCAGGTAACGATTGGTGTGAATTTTCTTGCCATATATAACTGTGTGACCCAGGGTGCCGTCGAGTTTCTTCATGATCATAGCGTCTAGGAAGTCCAGTTTGTTTTCTTCTCCTGCCTCCATAGTGAATTTTATATGTGGATGAATTTCGTTAAGGTGGTTGAAGAATGTCGATAGTTCCTGATATCCATGTGCCAAATCACAAGAATGTCATCAACATACCTTAGCCAAAGTTCTAGTTTGAAGCTCATCGCAAACATTTTCATGGAAGAAGTAGGGTTTGCTCAAAGTTTAAACTTATCGAGTGTTAATCAATCTACAGCGTAAAAACATTTTTCTGATAAAAAATTAAATTTTTTTTCCGAAGGTATGAGGAGACAAGGTCTGCATATCATTTGGCAGTAGGTTAAAAATGTAAATACCAACAAATTTATCCTATTTTGCATGATGATGTTATCGTGTTGTGATCATATTGTTACTCCTTATATTATAATTATGCATGTCTGCTCTTATTTGTGGGAGACCTTTATTTACATGTATATACGAACAAACGTGCATTTGTCAATATTTTGTTTTTTTGGAATGTTATATAATCCAAATTGAATATCAATCTCAGCAGTGCTTTTTGCTTTAAGAAAATCCTGTCTGATCCAGTAGCTAGTCCCCAGACAGCAATATTATGATATAATCGAGTGAATAAACATAAGCATGATAAACTGATATTAGTGATTTCGTATTTAACTACAACTTGAGAGATTTTATCAGGTAGTATGATTGATTTAATTTCTTACATGTAAAATCTATATGTTCTTGCCATGTGAACAGTGAGTCAATCATTGTTCCTAAGAATTTTGTCGAACTGTCGAATATTTGTTTTGGAAACTGAAAATGAGGTTATGTAGACTTCGAGATGAGTTCGCAAATTGCATGCATACTGTTTTGTTTAGGTTTACAATGAGCCTCTTCTTGTTACACCAGTCATTAAATTCAATTAGAATTGTATTCACTAATTTTGTCATATCGTCAGATGTTTTCCTGGAAAAAATGATACACGTGTCATCTGCGTAAAGGAATTTTTTCCCATAATTTATGTTTTCGGTAATATTATCCACCTATAATAAAAAAGAAATTTATCTGACATAACGTTATTCTGTTCACCTGAAAACATTTATTTTTCAAAAAAGAAACAAGTAACTGATTTATATTACTTCGAATCCCTATGTTAGAGAATTTTCTGCTACAAATTTAGTGTTCAAGTGTCTATGGCCCTGCTTAAGTCAAAGAAAATTCCTGCAAAAATAATTTTTTCGTCAATTAAATCATGAATATGTTGTGTGAAATTGAGCGTTGCGGTTTCTGTCGAGTGATTTTTTCTGAATACATGTTGGCACTCTGTCAGCAGAACGAATGTTTCCAGGCCGTCATTTACACCGCGAGATATGAGTTTTTCAATAATTTTTGAAAGTACACTGATAAGCGATATAGAACAAAATTCTCGATATTTTTGCTGTCACAATTTTTCAGTAAGGGGACTAGAATGGTGATTTTGAGAAGATCGGGATATTCTCAAAAAAAAATACATAAATTAATATACTCATCGTGTAGACATCACATTTTTGAATTGATATTAGGAGCTGTATAAAAATGTTTTCAACAGCGGGTCCGACTGATCCTCTGTGAAAAATATCAATTCTCCACCTATATCTATTAACAAAGCAATAAGTCCATGATGACAATTTTTTTTCGTGAAAAATGAATTACTTTCTACACGGATTTCTATTTTCAATACAAAAAATGGCCGAATTACGTCGTTTGTGTGAGGAATTAACTCGAAATATTTATAGGGGTTGCTATATTCTTGAACATACTTATTTTCTGAAGACATTTTAGCAATTCTTAGATGATTTTCTGGTAGCCTATCATATAGGGTGACCCAGGGCTGGTGTAAGCTATATAACAATTTTCTATCCAAGCTATCGACTCGATTTTTTTTAACGATAGGTCCGACAATAAGAAACATTAAAAAAATATTATTATTTATATACAGGATATTCTTGCTTTTTTGATATTCTGGATTCTAAAATAAACTAAGAAAATTGCAAATTCGTCACTAACGTACCGTTTGAAAATTATTTGCCTAATATATTTCACAACAAAAGTATATTGGAAAATTCTTAATACAAAATATACTTACTTCAATGACATTTCGGGAATCACCTCTGTTCCCTTTATCAAATCCTGGTTTTCGGAAAATAATCACAATTTTTAGTCGCACTTGAAGTATTTCGTATTATCTTGACAATTGCTTGTCAAAATCTGACATGCATCGCAGAAGTTCACAGGATGTTCAATTTAACGTGATCTATTTTGTACGAAATTTCTGTAGATCCACCTCCTTTTTCAGTAGGTACATCCATGTTGGATCCATAGTGAGAGAACACGCAGCTATATTATCATTTCCATTCAATAAAATACAGGAAGCTTCTTCTAATTTTCTTTTCATGTCATTTTGTTCGTGCATGATAGTTTTCGTGTTGTCCCAATATGCCATATGGGCCCCTGTTTGTGTTATATATGTTCTGCATCGGTTACTCCCGCCACATGGTCCCGCGGGTTACAAAATGGCGGTTTTAGGAGAGGGGGGGGGAGGGTTGTATGTGGGTAGGGGGGGGTGAGTGGTCTGTGATTGGTCGGAATGGTGGCAGCCATGTTGTGTATGGGCGTGTGTGAATGAGAGTGGGGGTGGAGAGCGCTGTGATAGGTAGTGGGAGCGGTGAGAGCCGCTGGCCGCCATCCAATGGCCGCAGCCATATTGGGTGTCAACCAATATCCGTCAACGGCATTGGTCGGACGGAAGACTGAATGGTTGTGGGTGTGTCCTGCATTCGTCAACGGTATTGGTCGGACGGAAGACTGAATGTCACGTGAATGGCGGCGGCCATTTTGAAAGTGGGAGGAGCCAGCGATGATGCGGCTATGACTCAACCGACAAGTCTTTGCAGGAATATTATCTACGTCAGCACTTCTTAGCAGTGTGCGACCGGATATAGGCGGCATCCTGTGTTTACATTAACTGAAAGAAGATATCGGCGGCACCCTTTGTGAAAGAGTGTCTTTACATTAACAAGATAAG